>JAXBDA010006339.1:0-21152 GCA_036023075.1 Gaultheria prostrata | reverse complement strand
ATATATATATATATATATATATAAATCATCAACACTGGGAGAGATTAAATCAAGAGAATTACCACAAAATATGCTTAAAGAGAGAAAAAGAGACTGTAGAAGGAAGTCAAAGATATATAACATTCTTTTGATTTGTTATTATGAGAAAGATTTGACTCATTTGAATTTTGAATATTTTAGCCAAAAAAATCCATAAACTTTGGTGATTGATATAAGAAGCTATATGGATATTTTAAGATTCATGATTTTGAAATTCGAAAAAGACATGAGATGTATTAAATGTGATATATGGATATCTTGTTACATTGCTTTCTTTATAATCTTCATCACAATCTAATGAGTACTTGCCACTTGTCGCTCTCACGTTCCTTTTCACGAAAAGTCATTATGCAATACTATATAAGACGTGAAAGTGGGTGGTATTAAGTAGCTCGGCCCCTTGATCCGTTCTCATGAGTCACTTTGTCCCAAGAAGTGCATACACTACAACCGGTACTAGAGATAAATCAACTCAAGAGTGGACCAGACAACAATTAGGAGCCACCGGGATCTTCCACATTTATTTTGGTAACATCTCATATGCACGTACCACACGTGACTGTTTCTTTTCACATAAGAGCAGGGGTGGTGGTGGACCGTGATGGATCAATGGTCGGCTTGAGTTTATGGAAGGTTTGTTGTGCTTAAAATCAGTGCTGGAGCCAAAATTAGTGATTTAGCCTCTAGTGCATTATGCTTACTTGAAAACATAGTAAGTCCACCCAACTATTTTCAAACACATCTAGTTTACTTTGACAAAAATACCTTTCCTCCAATACTACCCCTAGAAGAGTTGTTGGCGCCGGAAAAAACGTCAAAAATTGGCCAGCGCCGGAAAGTTTGCCGTAAAAGTCGATGGCGCTGGAAAGTTGCCGACGCCGGCGTTAGCCTGAGGCAACCAGCGCCGGACATAGTGACTGGAGATGGGGTCCGGAAATGGGGAAAAATGTAGTGACCAACTAATATGTTGACAATGTAGTAAAATAAATAAATAAATAACGATGAACAGATATGTGCAACAGATAATAAACTCATATGTTGTCATAATATCTTTATCTGGATTAGTAATAAATTAAAAAAGATGAGCTTATCTTTTTCATATTTATGTTTATCAGTCCAGTCTTAAATTTCAACAGATGAACTTATATGTTCTTATTTATACTATAAATTAGTTTTATTTATAAACAGATGAACTTATCTGTCTTTATTATACTGTAAATTAGTTTTAAATTTTGACAGATGAAGTTATGTTCTCTTATTTATACAACATATGAACTTTTCTGTTATTAACTGTAAATTAGTGATAAATTTCAACCGATTAACTTATCTGTTCAAAAACCCTCTCCCTATGTGAAAACCCTAGCCACCACAAATATTATTCTTCCTCCTTCCCCCTTAGGGTTTCAATACCCTCGCATGGTGGTGGGAGGGGAGGGCCATGGTACTATTTTGTTTCTTCGTTCGATTTTTTCCTTTCCTTTTCTTTTCTTTCTTTTGTCTCTCTAGATCAACGACTTGTCGTCTGATCTTCGGATGAATTTTCATCTACAGATTGGGTAATTTCTGGCGTGGTTGCTTTACAATGATATCTATGCCAACAATGTTCTTACCCTACATGATATCGTTGGCAGGGCAGCTCGTGGTGGCTTTGAAAATCTGTAGTTTTGGGAGTTTATTGGTGCGAGCATACTTGTTTGGAGTCCATCCAATCGTCTAGATATTCGTTATCTTTTATCTCCAACTAGCATTAAGTCTATTTAGAGATGCTGATTCTAGGTATGAATCTTGTAAGTGCTGCTGTTTGCGTCAGGCCATGTCTGGGTTGGGGTGAAACCCATCGATTGCCTTGTGCGTTTCTTGTTCTCTATTTAGATGATTAGTTTGGCTTTGTCTAAGATCTTTGTAATGAATTCCGTTTTGTAAGTGCCGTTGGACTTTCACCAATATAATCTTTTTATTTCTGTGTTAAAAAAAAGGAACTTATTTGTTCACCATCATTTATTTTTTATTACATAGTCAACATCTTCGTCGGTCACTGACGATGTCCGATGCCAGCAACCAACTGTGGCACTGGCGCTGGTGATTGTCACAGCCAACTTTCCAGCGCCAGTGACTTTTTCAGACAATTTTGAGGCCAACGTTTGGCAGCGGAGAATTTTTCGGCGAACATTCTGGTGTCTGTCAATTTTCTGGCGAACTTCCTGCACTGACAATGATGTGGCGAGAGGAGATCATTAATTATAATTTAATTTGAGGGTATATTTGTCCTAAAAAAAGAGGAGTTTACCTCACGCCTTAGAAAATAAAAATGATAAACTAATGGATCTTTAACCCTTACCCAAAATGTTGGTGAATTGGGCCTTGGTCCAAACATCTATAGTGGATCTTACTCCAATTCTTTATAAAATATACTCTCCGATGGAAAATTCTACTCCACTTAATAAATAAGATAATGCAAAAAGAATCACTAAAACTAATAAGTTAACATTGCATATTTTGTTAATAAAGTTATTAAACTGGCAATTATCAATCATACTTATGTTTCTTTTTGGCAAGTGATTGTTGAGGAGTTGGGTGCCAACCTAGTTGAGATGCTTCTCTCTCATTATGAATGCCTCTTTTCTCCTCATCCCTTAAAGTTTAATCTTTGTAATGGTTACTGAAATTAATAAAATTCCTTTTCGCCGTTCAAAAAAAAAAAATACTTATGTTTCTTTTCTGCTTATGCTCGTATGTTATATCTTACCCGATGGATCACAAGAGAAACTTCAATACATGATAACTAAAATGCAAAAAATTATGTTATTCTAGCTGATTTCTTCTATTGTCCTATTCAAGGGGTGTTTGGCCACCTAATTTTTACATTTTCTACTTCTAGGTGTTTGGCACACCATAGTGAAAACATATTCTACGAAAATGAGTTTTGGGTTTTTGAGTTTAGAGAAGAGAAATCAAAAATAGGTTGAGAGGAGCTTTTTGACTTCTCATTTTCCACTTTTCCCATTTTTATTAACAAAAAGATCTACAAAATGTATTCTGCACATATCTCCCAAACACTACTCCAGTTTCAAAATTCATTCTGCACATTTCTCCCAAACACTTATACTAAAATCAAAATACATTCTGACCATAATCCAAAAAGTCAAAAAGCCAAAAAGTTAAAAATGAAAAGCTGAAAATGAGACTCCCAAACACCCCCTCAATTTACAATTATTGCTGGTCACCTTCGAGGTGGGCCCTTTAAGAAATGAAATTATGACCAAAAGCTTAAAAGATTGTCAAAGTAAATTACAAAAATGACCTCTAATGGCCCATTCTCAAATTGTGAACATCATTTAGTCGAGGATTGAAGCAAGTGGTACCTATGCTTTGCATTTGACATACTATTTGATTAACAGATTGAAGTTCTTTAAGGTTTGAAACCATATCCCTACTATATATATATATATATATATATAAAGAGACGGTTTGGTTGCCGAGTTTTTGGTACGGCGATTTTACTAAATTGCCCATGAAGCTATAGCACCGTACACCTGGCAGTTGCATTCATTTGCTCCATATATGTGAAGCAAGGAAGCCCCATTTTTACTTTACTGAAAAATCAAGCAAAACACGAGCAAAGACATTGGAAGAGAGGTTCTTTGATAAGTCAATATATAAGAACAAGAATATGAGTTGGAGAGGTAAGAACAATTAACAATAAATGACATGGATGGGAATGAAGTGATCAAGAGGAAGGGTGAAGAATAGAGGATGTGTGCACAGAAGAGACTAAGACAGAAGATTGCTCTCAGACTAATCTATGTCAGACCCAAATGACCTAGAAAATGGAATGACCTCACTAGGAAGAATGTTCTCCTTCCAAATCAGTGATTAGCCACTTTCTCTCTCTAGAATCACCTCCTGAGAATTTTGAGGGAATGTCTCATATTTATAGGAAACTTGAGCCAATAATCAGGCACCAGGCTGTAACCCTATAACATGAGGACACGTGTCCCCTCCGTACACCCTGACTGTGCGGGTGACGTCACCCACCGCGCGGCTCACTCGGGGATGCTATTCCACCCCCTCGCGCAGAGAACCTCGTATTCTTTTATAGCCACCAAACCACAGGATCTCCCTTTATTCCCGTGTGGGCAAGGTCATGACCTGTTTGGTCGTGCCTATACCGCAGCCAAGCCTCAGGGGCCCCTCAGGTCCTGCCTTCAGACTAGAGCAAGTATGAATACTCGGGCTAAATATATAGACTGGTTCTTCGCGTTCTCGCCCATTTGTATGGGCCGCGCCAGTCATGAGACTCATGGGCTTTTCTCCATGTATAGATGACCCATGGTCATATAGAGATGTTTCCCTAGTTGGGCCCTAACAGCGCGCAACTGGGAGCTACCGCGTGGGGTAGTGCCGCGCTAATGGCCCATGGCGGTTAATGCCGCGAGCAGGTGCCATGTGTCACGCGGTGACAGATGACACTTGTCATCACGGTGTTGGGAGGTCAACCTTGACTCTGGTCAACAATAGTAAGAATGCTGACATTCCCTACAACAGCCCCCCGGCCGCACGCGTGTGACACGAGGGCGGTGGTCGTGCAACTTACGCGCTATCATACGCGCGCGTGAAGTCAGCATGCGTCCTTTCGTTTGTACCAGCCATTATGGCGCCGGTTCAGTTTTTTTCGAAGTTCTCTGACGGCTGCAATTCTTCCGCAGCTTTAAACGGTCACATCGATTTAGGCAATAAGTACAATTTTTTCGAAACCGTTGCTGTAGGCACCTCAATTTTGATGACCTGCGCATCCCCGATGATGAAAGAGCACGGAATATACCTTGGAGCGATCCCTTGGGTCAAACAAACCGAAAGAGCCAAAAAACCCAACCGTACGGCTTCCTTCTTAATTAAAACCGTATGGCCTAAAATTCTATTGACACCGTACGGCTTCCATAGCCACATCGTGTGGCACCACCTTGCACACCGCACGGTGCCCTTGTCCCATCTCCCTGATTCCCGCATTCATTCCAGCAGCTCAGAACCGTAGTTGTGATACGTTACCCCTACTGTAGCTCATCATTTGGCCGTAAGAATCTCATTCTTGTCAAAGAAGTACGACACCCATCCTCTATATATATTCACCACTGCTGAGCGACGCAAAAAACTGGATTTCACCCACATAAACCGACCAAAAAAAGATTCTGAAAGAACCTAACGAAATCCTCCCAAAAATCTGTTACCGCGTTCCGGTCTCTCTCTTACCCATAACCCTACGGTTACATCAGTACTTTGTCTCGAAAAATCCTTTGTTCTCGCTCCAACCGGCTTCAACCGAATCATTTCGAGGTAGAAATTCGTGTTTTTATGTGAAGTTCTTCACATTCTGAGGGGTGTTAACTAAGTCTGAGGGAAGCTTTGTAGCTTTTCCTTGGATTTAGAATAACAACTGCAAACAAATATAGAACTCTCGGATAGGTGTTACACGACTCATTCATAGTCGCGGAAATACCATCTACATGTGTGGAGGTATATTTCCCATTAGAATCCTTCTAAAACCTTTCCAAAATCACCAAAGTACTCATTTTTCACAAAGGAAAGGGAAGAAACAGAGAACATTTTCATTCCACCAAAATTCAAAATTTTCAAAATCTTAGGCTGATATTGGCACCGTACGGTGTCATATGTACACCGCGCGGCATCTATTTTGACACCGTACGGCGTCAAAGGCAGTATTCAAATTTCATGCTCTGTTTTGCGGTTTTGGTGCTCTGTTTTCCCCGAAAACTTATAGATTTGTTTATTACATTAATCCCCTTTGGTTTTTGATTATCACTACTACGTCCCCTCATGTTATCTATTTATTTCAATTAAATGCTTGTTTGTTCCTTAAATGTTTTATTGTATCATTTATCCATGTAAAGTGTTGCTTTGTTGTGTTGTCTTATTTATCGATGTTATTTATTTCTTTAGAACAATCATTCATTGCTATGTGAATAAAGTTTTCAACAAAATCTTTTCAGAAAAATCCCACAAATATTTAGTAGAGACCGGAAAATTCCGGGCACGCGGGATGCATTTTTCAAAGAAAACCTTCCCCGCGGGTAACCTGGCTCCCGAACCCGAATCTCTATTTTTCGCAGACCAAACCCTTTTTCAGCGGCATAAAAGAGTCATTATTTTTCTAAACGGTTCCTCGGGTACCTAACATTTTCTAGAAATTAAACCCCGGGTGGCGACTCTAAATATTTTTCTTTTTCCCAAAATTCGCCTTTTCTTTTCAAAACCAGCGCGTGGGCCCCGACCGTCCACAAAATGGTGACTCTGCTGGGGATCGATATTTTTTAAATTAATCTTTATTGTGACATTTTACACTTGTAAAATGACCCTTGAAAGCTTGACACAACGGACATGCTTCGCGCTGTCAAAGAAAGGAATGATGTTAGGGTAAGAGCCCAATCAATCCAGACTGGAGCTTTCCCTGTTATTTGCCTGTGTAAAATCTGAAGATTTTGATTAATTTAAAAAGCGAGCCAAGCTTGAAAAATATTTGTGGGATTTTTGAAAAAAATTTATTGTTAAACTTTTGCATTGCACGTGCATGGTTACTAGCCCCGCCGTTGCGTCCTGGTTACCCTACCCAGCCTACTGGTGTTAGGACATTCCAGGATCCTTGCCACGTCAGTATTCTGTGCAAAGGGGAGGCAAACATTGGCTCTAGTCTGGGGAACCCCCTTAAACCAAAACCAGCCTTTGCATATAAATCGCTGTAGTACCTTCCAACCTACGACAGGACCCACAGGGTAGGATTATGTGATATATCCTGCTACGTGTTTACTGCTCTTCCATATCCTGTCAACATGCTGACTGTTTACCGCTCTTTGCACATACCATGCTACCCGCTTACTGCTTTTGTATATACTGCTCTCATGTTGCATACATACACAAATTAGATTGGCCCTAGGCTGTCACTTCACTCACCTAGAGATTGCCCCCAACAACCTCTGGTTATGCTGGATATTTCAAAATTCCGTTTTTCAAAAATCACTGCAATTAGGCCCTGCCTTTTTCCCAAAGTGAGATTAGTACTTTTTGTCAGAACAATGGCTGACCAATCAAGCAACAAGAGACTCAAGTCTACCTTCACCACTCATCACAATGCTCCTACCTGGATTGTTGAGGAGTACAAGCCTGAGAAGAAAACCCCCAAAGGTGAGAAGCTCTACAAGCGGGTCGATCCGACCCCTGAACTCAAGCCGTCAGATGTACCAATCCAGTGGGATAACACTGAAAGCCAGTTAGGCTGGAAGTTTTACATCACGCCAGATAGCAGCCCAAGGATGCTCCCAGACAAAATCACCGTCATGTATGAGGAAGATGACGATCTTTGCGTAATGCCTCCAATCAAATACTATGACGAGGAAGGCAAACCTGTGTACTACTTTGCTGACCCAGTCACTGGTCACAAATACTGGGATGTGTGTGACTGTGACGAATGCTACGAAGAATGCCTCCGCAACAACGATAGCATGTCCCCAAGACAGCTCGAAGAACAGTATGCTTGGGAAAAGCAGCAGAAGGAAGAGGAAGCTAGGACCCGCAAAGGGAAGAAGAAAGTTGGTGAAGCCAGTTCACCATCCAGCCCAGTTACTCCAACTCATCCCATCCCATGAAGTCTCAATCTGAATCAGTGAAAGTGTGCCTACCACCAGATCTTATCCAGCCGTCAAGGGCCTTTTGGAATAAAGCCAGCATCAATTGCCTAGTCTAAATGTTGTTTGCTCATCAAGTCTGTAATTCAATCAAGTTTGTTGCAGTTGCTTATTGAGTCTGTTGTTGTACTGGCTACTTATCGTGTTTGTAATAGCCTGTACTTTGCTTATCGAGTCTGTTTTTTCGTCTACCGGAACCCTTTTGTATCACTCCTGCAGTGACACTTATATGAAAAAAGACATCTTTTTGCAAAAGCTTCAAAGCCTAAAATTGTAGTTCCGAACTACGTCACAGCTTAATTCCTCTCCACGGGGATACGTAGGCAACCTCGGTCCGGTCGTTGTTTTCAAAATCTTGAACATATTCAGCAAAATCAGAAAAATTGGGGCAATCTTGCATCATGCATAACACTTCATTCATGTAAATAGATTGCATATACAGCATCATTTAATTTAATCTGTTCATACCATCAGTACATAACCATTGGCAAAAACAAGAGCACTCCTGCACCTGGTTGGGCTTGGACTCCTCAACAGCGATTAATTCGAACTGAGTCAAGAGCAGAACAGTCAACTAGCCTTCCAGTTATGGCCAAGACTACAGAACAGCCAGAGAAAACCGAGGTTCAGATTCTCAAAGAAGCCTTGGAAGATCAGTGAGCCACTAACAGCAAGCAAATGGCTCAAATGATGATCATGATTCAAGACGTAACCTCCCGTCTGTCTGGGGAATCGTCAAACAACTCAGAAATGGAAGATATGATGGCTATAGTGACCAAGCTGGAGGAAGCAGTCCAGAAACAAGAAAAGATTGCGGCTACAACCATTGACATGGAGAAACTATGCCTATTCCCCGATGCCAAGTTGCCTGACAAATTCAAGCCAATTGACTGGGACAAATTTGATGGAAGCGGCGACCTAAAGCACACTTGCAAACATACGTGGGTACCTTATCCATGTACGATGTGGAGAAGAATGCCATGGCTCAGATGTTCCAGCAAACCCTGACGGGGCCCGCACTCCGTTGGTTTCTGAACTTAGACAATTCAAAGAAAAAGACATGGGAAGATATTGGGGCAGCCTTTGTGGCTCAATACAACTACAACATCCAGGTGGAGATGACCATTCGGGAATTAGAATCTACGAAGATGGGAAAGAACGAGTCTTTCGCCGATTTTGTCAAGCGCTGGAGGGGGAAAGCTTCACAGATGATAGACCGGCCCTCAGAGAAAGAACAAATGAGAATTATCACCCGGAACTTGGAACCGGACTTTGCTAAACACTTGGTGATCTTTCAGACCTCCGCCGACTTCAAAACCTTTTATGAAGCCGACCTTGCTGTTGAAGACGCAATCCACACTGGCATATTTGACAAAGGTGAGTTAGCTTCTCAGCCCAAACGAGTTTACTCCGGTAACAACAATACCCTATTTGGACCCAATAACTATCACCAAACTCAAGCCAGTCCATATAATCCCAGACCAGTCAAACCGAGCCAGTTAACCAAATAGCCACCCAGTCACGGCCTCTTCAAAATACATCCCAGCCAAAAAGAGAATTCTACTAATTCCCTTTCCCTCTTACCACTGTCTATAAAAAGCTCCTTGAGAAAAACGCCATCAAGCCTCTTGATCCACCCAAAGAAATTTCCTCAAACCTCAATCCCAATGTCTACTGTGCCTACCACCAAATGCCTGGCCATCATACCAACAACTGTATCCGCCTCAAACACATAGTCCAAGACTTGGTTGATGACGGAACCATTCCAAGTCCCAAACAAAAACCGAACACCATTTCCAATCCCTTGCCTGACCACAAACAGAATATTCCAATCAACCAGATATCCTTCCTCCACTTTAAAAGGCCAAAACCTTCCCTAGTTCAATCCCAGCTTGTACATCGTGCCAGTCACTGAATCAAGACCCCTTGTCACAATACCGGAAAATCCGAAAGTCCATGCCATTGGAAATTTTGAATGGAAGCCCAAATTCAAATGGGGTGACCTCGCAAAACAAGGAGAATGGGCCATGAGCGATCAGGAGTGGGAAGATTCCCAACAAGCATTGTTCGGTTCTTTGCTAGTCTCTTGGGACTCGAGCCAGTACATTGTCCCAGAGTTCCATGACAAGCCATCTATTTGCATACCGGAAAGCCTCAGTATCAGTCAAGTAGAAGTGGCAGCAACCTGTGCTGACCCTCTGGATACGGTCTCACTCCCAAGCTTGTTTGGGGAATCTGAAAATCATCTCAGCTCTAGAAACGGGGAAGTCCAGCACAACCTCTCCAACAGCTCCTCGCTATCTCAGCCTTTTGAAGAAAAAAATCGTCAAGCCATCGAGACTGTCTTCAGTGATCAGGATTGGCTCCCTCAAGCATACATCATCGGTGAGTCTCTACCGCGGCCATCCACACCATTTCTGCATGATTCCTTCATATCAGTTCTGAGCACTAGTCCACAGACAACCACATGGAGCGAAGATGAAGTTGTTGACATCCGAGTCGGCAGCGATGAAGTATGGACAGTCAATAAATCCATGCTCGACCAATCTTTCTTGCAAGATTCAGAGGTAACAGATCTGCAAGCAAAGCTAGAAACAGTTAAGATCAGCAATCAGAAAACTCCAGACAATTTGATTGACTTGTGGTCTGAAGATCAGAATGAGAGACAGAAAAGAGAAGCCATCCGAGCTGGTAAGCGCAAAGTCGGTGAAGGATTTGCAGACTTCTAGGGTGAAAACTAGCAATTTTGGGAAGATACCGTCAACCGGGTAACAAGAAGTGGCCGAATCTACCAACCGGCCAACCTTCAGGGGAACACTCCATACCGAATTCGGCCAGAAGAATTTGTTTGGGACAAGCCTGTTCAGGAAGATTCAGCTCCGGTTGAACCCGAAGTGACTACTCAACCACCTCAAAGGAACCGAGCGACTGCGGAAGATTGGTCCAAAGACAGCTTGAAAGAACTCCAGCATCGGTCTCAATCTGGGGTCTACTCTCCTCCTTCAGGGAACATTGTCAGAAACTGATCGAAACTGTCCAACATGGAGGTACCTCCTGATATCCCTCCAGAAACTATGGTAGCCCTGCTTACCCCCGCTCGTGCCAAGCGCGTAGTCATCTTCACTGAAAAGGATTTACCCACAGAGGGAGCCGGTCACAACAAACCTTTGCACATCACTCTGAAATGCATGGGAAAATGGGTCCCAGTCGTCCTACTCGACAATGGATCCGCACTGAATGTGTGTCCCCTAAGGACCGCCTACTGTCTCGGTTTCAAGAACAAAGCCTTTCAACCATCCAACCTCGGAGTACGCGCGTATGACAACACGCGCATGGATGTGGCTGGAATCATCCAAATAGAAGTAGTCATTGAAAGCTTCAAAGCAAACATCGAGTTCCATGTACTCGACATCCCGTCATCTTTTAACCTGCTACTAGGCAGGCCCTGGCTTCATTGGTCAGACATCATGACAGTACCTTCTTCCCTACACCAGAAAGTCCAACTTGGGCTGGCCACGGGAACTTTAACTATTCACGGAGATTCATGGATTCGTCCCCATGTCCCCGACAACGCACCATTTCTTGAGATTGCTCACGGAGAAGAGGATGTCACCCTCGGTGGTTTCTCTTTCGACACTTCTGGATCGGTTCTCACCGTCAAAATGGATGAAGACTTCTCAATGAGCTCTACTGCTTTAGAGATGATGAGAAAGATGGAATACCTGCCCGGCCTGGGGTTAGGTCTGAACAACCAGGGGATGGTTGAATTCCCCAACTTTTCGATGAATATTCACCGCTTCGCTCTCGGTTATGAGTCAGCTGACAATAAGCCAAAGAAGGGAAAAAGGGTGCAAGCTTGTGCCAAGAAAAAGCCCATTCAGTTCGTGAAAGCTCCAGAAGCTATCTACTAGGGAAAACCAGAACCATTCTGGGACATGGAAACAAAGACCAAGCTGCCGGGTTTCAAAATCTTTGCAAACGACACCTGAGACAGTGACGATGAAGCCGAGAAGAGAGAAGAACTGGTTAAGGCTCTCCAAGTTGACTGGATCGAAACTCTTGACTTAGGGAATCTTCAATCACTATTCGGGAAAGAAAGCCTGATAGGTATAGGAGAAGGCGAGCCTGCTATGATGCTGTTTGATTTAAAGTCTGATTTGGAGCTTGCCGAGGAGGTAGAACTGATGATGCTGAGCCAGGATGCCCTTAGAGATGTCACTACACTCATTGTGGATGCCAATGGTGTTTACAAAAATTGCACTTTTGTACCTAGAATCACTTACATTAGCACTGAATTTGAGTCTAGCACTGACTCCGAGACAGAGTCTGCACCCGAACATGTCTCTGTCATTCCCCCGCGCCATCACTTTTCTTTCCAGTTTGAGTCCACTCTCATGTATCACGCCCCTGGGCCCCCCATTTGCTATCAATGAAATAGACTTTGCTTATCTTGCTGTGTCCGAAATAAATTGTGTTGACCCCGACGATGAAGGGATCGAATTCGAAGAAGAAATTCCAGAAGAACTTCGATCTCTAATTAGAAGGGAAGACGAAAGGCATGCTCAGACTCTAAAAGAAGAAATTGTTTCTATAAACTTGAAAGATGAAAATGATCCGCGAATGGTTCAAATTGGTTCCGGACTATCTCCCGAAAAGTTCAAAGCCCACTTGGATCTCCTGAAAGAATTCGAAGACGTTTTTTCATGGTCACACGCAAATATGCCTAGCATCGACCCTGAGATTGTGGAGCATCGAATCCCGCTATACCCAAATGCAAAGCCTGTCAAGCAGAAGTTGAGAAAAATGAGGCCAGATTGGGTGCTAGAAATCAAAAAGGAAATTCAGAGGCAGATAGACGCCGGGTTCCTAATGGTAACAGAATACCCTCAGTGGGTTGCAAACATTGTTCCTGTTCCCAAGAAGAACGGAAAAATTCGAGTCTGTGTAGACTTCAGAGATCTGAACAAGGCCAGCCCTAAAGATGATTTCCCATTACCCCACATAGATGTACTTGTGGACAATACTGCTGGACATGCACTCCTTTCCTTCATGGATGGTTTCTCCGGATACAACCAGATTCTCATGGCTCCCGAAGACCGCGAGAAGACTACTTTCACCATAGAGTGGGGGACTTATTGTTACAGGGTCATGCCCTTCGGTTTGAAAAATGCCGGGTCAACCTATCAGAGGGCATCCACGACGTTATTGCATGACATGATTCATAAGGAAGTTGAGGTCTACGTTGATGACATGATCGTCAAGGCCAAGGAAAGAGAAGGGCACCTACCCACACTCAGAAGATTTTTTGAAAGAATTCGCAAGTACCGATTGCGTCTCAACCCTGAAAAGTGTACATTCGGGGTGACGGCAGGAAAAATGCTGGGATTCATGATCACCACGCGAGGCATTGAGATTGATCCTTCCAAGATTAAGGCTATTCTCGAGATAGAACCACCCCGGACAGAAAAAGAAGTACGGAGCTTCCTTGGGAAAATTCAGTTCATCAGTAGATTGATCGCCAAGTTGACCTCAACTTGCGAGCCGATGTTTCAACTACTCAAGAAAGGTATGCCATTCAAATGGGACGACAAGTGCTAGAAAGCTTTTGAAGCCATCAAAAGTTATCTTCAGAATCCTCCGGTACTCATGCCGCCAATATCGGGGCAACCTCTCATCATGTACTTATCAGTCACCCCATCAGCCATGGGATGCATGCTCGCACAAGAAGGCGAAGGCGGAAGCGAGAAAACAGTTTATTACATCAACAAGAAGATGATAGGGTGCGAAGAACGGTACACTCCCCTAGAGAAAGTTTGCTGGGCCTTAATTTGGGCTTCCAAGAAGCTAAGGCACTACATGTTGGCCTACTCAGTGAGGCTGATTTCTCGAATGGACCCTCTCAAATACCTATTTGAGAAACCGGCTCTCACTGGTAAGCTGGCACGCTGGTTGCTTCTGCTAGCCGAATTTGATATCAAGTACGTGACTCGGAAGTCTGTGAAAGGAAGGGCTGTCGCTGAATTTTTGGCCGATCATCCGGTAGAAGGTCCAGAAGATGTGGAGTTCGAATTCCCCGACGAAAGTGTCATGACAACAACCAATGATGTATGGTTGTTATATTTTGACGGGGCTGCCAACCAGAAAGGGTTCGGAATAGGAGTTCTTCTTATCTCACCAGAAGGATCGCACATCCCTCTTGCATTCAAGCTAAACTTCGAAGTCACCAACAATCAGTCAGAGTATGAAGCCTGTATTGTAGGCATGGAAGCTGCCCTCGAAATCGGTGTCAAAAGGTTGGAAGTGATTGGAGATTCTAATCTGGTAGTCTCACAAGCAAACGGCGACTGGAAGGTCAAGGAAGACAAGTTGAAGCCTTACCATAAGGACCTTGACGATCTGATTCCACGATTCCAAGTAGTCACTTTCACACATGTGCCTCGATTAAACAATCGATTTGCTGATGCTTTGGCGACACTAGCCTCCATGGTGGAGATAGCCAATGGAGTCAGACTCCGACCGATCATGATTGAACAAAGGGACAAGCTCGTTTATGAATACATCTTGGCTATGGATGAGCCTAACAATGGTCTTCCTTGGTACCACGACATCTGGAACTTCATTGAAAAAGGTGAATACCCAGTTGAAACTGACAGAAAGGACCAGATAGCTCTCCGAAAGCTAGCCTCTCACTACATTATCTGCAGAGGCAAGTTGTACCAAAGATCCCACTGCGGAATGCATAAACTCTGTGTAAACGGCGAAGAAGCAACCCGAATCATGGAAGAAATCCACAGTGGAGTCTGTGGCCCTCACATGAACGGGGCGATGCCCGCCAAGAAGGTCTTACGACAAGGATACTACTGGTCTACTATGAAAACTGAGTGTATCGAATACGTGTGAAGATGTCACAAATGCCAGATTCATGCCAATATCATGCACATACCGCCATCAGAATTGAACTCTATGACTTCGCCCTAGCCTTTCTCAACCTGGGGCATCGACGTCATCAGCAAGATCACCCCGACTGCTTCAAACGGGAACAAATTCATTCTGGTTGCCATCGACTATTTCACCAAGTGGGTTGAGGCTGCCTCATACACAACTCTTACAGCGGTTCAGGTCGCTCATTTCATCAAGCAAAATATCATCTATCGGTATGGTGTGCCTCACGCATTCGTGTCTGACAATGGTGTTCACTTCAAGGGTAGAGCTGCGGATGTTCTCAAAGATTTTGGGATTCAAGTCCATAAGTCGACCGTCTACCGGCCGAAAACCAACAGAGCTATGGAAGCTGCCAACAAAACTATCAAGTCAATACTGGAAAGAAAAATTCAGTCTGCAAAGAATTGGCACGAACAACTGCCATTAGCACTTTGGGGATACCGGACATCTATCGGTACTCCGAAAGGGGCAACACCCTATTCCTTGGTTTACGGTATGGAAGCCGTTCTCCCTATCGAACTTGAAGTACCATCTCTACGGGTCTTGATAGAATCAGACGTCGAAGAAGCTGATTGGCAAAGTGCAAGGTTCGAAGAACTCATGTTGTTCGACAAGAGGAGGCTCAAAGCCTTATATCACATTCAGGGGTATCAGTGCCGAATCGCACGCGCTTTCAATAAGAAAGTCAAATCCAGAAATCTGCAAGAAGGAGCATGATTCTAAAGGAGATCCGAGCTCCAGTGTTCGATCCACGTGGGAAATTTCGGCAAAAATGGGCAGGGCCGTACATCATCAAGAAAATTCTGTCTGGAAGCGCAACTCAGCTCATCGATCTTGACGGTAACGAATTCTCTACATTGGTCAACATGGATCAACTCAAGAGATACTACCCCTGAGAGAAGCTCGCTGGACTGAAAACCGCAAGGGCGGGCAGTGCCAAGCAAAAATTAGAGCAAGTCTGCTAAGTCAAAAACCCGCATCGGGCGGCTTAGGCAAAATTCAAGACAAAATCAATTGAAAGCTCGCTAGACCGAAAACCCGAAAGGGCGGTACTAGGCAAAAGTTAGAGCACAAAAGGAAAGTGAAAATACTCGAGCGAATCCTAACCGACATTTTTAGGCATGAACTACGTCATGACCTGATTCCTTTTAATAAGGATACGTAGGCATTCTCACATTGAGGATCGGTCGCATTCTTTTGAAACACCTATTTAGTTGATCCACAGCTGTCATTCGTGCTTACAATCACAATCAATGAGAATCAAAGCAGAAAATTTTCATAATTCACTTTTATTCAAACTTATTTCTTCAATTACATGGCTGAGCATGAATCTTTCAACACAACAAAAAGCAAAGCTCCGACCCACATGAAACATGTCATGGGTCAGCAATTTATTTCGGGTACATTAAGACTAAAGCAAAAGTCAAATTTGATTCCAATTCTCTCTTGTTGCAATCTCTTATGTCAACCATCTTTTGTAACGCCCCGGAAGCACAATGCGGGAATACTGATCTCTAGGAACAGTGATGCGCTCTCTCCAAGTACGCTGATAAGCCTAAATTGTTGCATGATTGAAATTGGGCACGACAAAGTCTTCAGGATATACAGAGGGTACTGCTTGACTAACACCGAGTTGTCGGAGAATGCGGTAAGGAATGTAAAAAGTCCAACAGTCAGACCTACCAACACTACTCGATGACGTCCCATGTTGCTCATTGTCATGGTGGGATGAGTCAGCCAGTTCAAGCGCCAAGAAATTGTGTCCTCCTTCAGCTGGGAAAGCACCTGAACCCAACCGGGAACATTCCTGTGAAACTTCCGGTAATCCCTTTGAACAAAACCTTGTGTCTCATGGATTCTGTTTCGCGGCACTGCCTCCAGAAGAGCAGCCTTGTCACACAGCCAAATCTACATAAGAGAAAAAACAAGTAAGGAACCATAGAAAGCCTGAACCCGAGTGTTGAGGTAAAAAGAGAATGAGTGCTAAACCAGAAAAAGGAGAGCTGAGTGAGAAACCTACATGTAGGAGCAAAGCACCCCCTTCAAAAACATTGGTCCGCCCAGCATAGATTCCATCCAAACCCATCAAAGTTTCAGCCAAAACCATGGGAGCTACATCTTTACGCTCCTCAATTTGCCTAGCCACTCCCACTAACGCTGCACTGGCCTGATGATCTGAGCGAACAAACAAGAATGCCGCCAGGATCACGAGACACAAAGCAAAACCTTCAGGACGAAACTAGTTGATCAAGCGCGGGACGTTCAGCACGCCTCCCTGGATCATAGACTTTGCCGCATTCCTGCTCAAACCCAATTTTGAAGACAGCACATCAGCATAATTTACTCCCGGAAGAGGAATGGCAGGCATCTCCAGGTCGAAACCTCCAAGGTACGCATGGAACTCTTCCACCGTGGGGCATAACTCTTGAAGGCCGAAACGGAACACATGCACTTCCGGATCCTAGAAACGGACAACAGCATGGAGTAACTTAGGACATATGGTTACTATAGGAAGGGTCAGCGTATTGACCTACGTGGAGGAGTCTCGAGTTTGACCACCCAGTAAGATGATGACAAATGTCATCATCTATCGCGTGACACGTGGCATTTGCGCGCGGTACTGGCTGCTCAGAGCCTTTTGCACGGGTTATCCAGTGCGGTAGTTCCCAGTTGCACGCCCTTCAAGGCCTAACTGAGGAAACTTCCCTATGTGACCATGGGCCATCTGTACACGGAGAAAAGCCCATGAGTCTCGTGACTGGCGCGACCCATATAAATGAGCAAGAACGCGAGGAGCCAGTCCATGTTTAGCCCAAGTAATCATACTTGCTCTGGTCTGAAGGCAGGACCTGAGGGGCCCCCTGAGGCATGGCTGTGGTATAGGCACGACCAAACAGGTCATGACCTTGCCCACACAGGAATAAAGGGAGATCTTGCGGTTTGGTGGCTATAAAAGAATAAGAGGTTCTCTGCGCGAGGGGTGGAGTAGCGCGCTCGAGCAAGCTGCGCAGGTCAATCGCGCGGTGGGTGATGTCACCTGCGCAGTCGGGATGTACGGAGGGGACACGTTGTAGACACCCCAATTTTGATTCTTCGTCCCTCCAATGATGAATAAGGGAAAATATGAAGAATACATTGAAATGATCGATCACGCCTTTAAAACCATTTGAAAACAACAAAAGAACTTTCGGAAATAAGAAGTAGAGGACCGGACGGCTTCGAACCATGAACCGTGTTTCTTTACTTCCTTACAACGATCGGACGCCTTTGACAACAGGACCAGACGGCTCTCTTTGAGAACCGGCCGGCTCTATCTGTTACCTGTCTTGTCGGAAAATCTGGGTTCAGAGATTTATTACAGAGAATATATTCCCCGCACCGGGGAATATCATGATGACAAAAAGTCTCTCGCGTGATCCGGTGGTTTAACTCGAGCGTCTATAAAATCAAACTCACTCCCTCATTTTCAAGGACCGTGCTTACGATACCGGAGATCGAAAAAAAAGAAAGAAATATATCGTGCAAAACTCTCCTACTCAACTCCAGAAATCTTCAAAACCACTGAGAATCAAACTCAAGAAAAAAACCAAGTTTCTTTCAGGCGTCCGAATCAATCCGATCAAGGTATAAAATCATATTTTATGGACCGGGTTCCATAGCCCCGGTTCTTTGAGGGACCTTTCCTAAATTCGGAGTAACTCCAATAGTTATTTTCGGGTCCGGGAAAGTTTATTTACAGTAAAAGTCTTTCCGAGGTATCGAAACGAGTGATTTTTTATCATAATCGCGCGGTTTGGCCTTTCTCGGAATACATTTCTTCCCCAAAACATTTTCTAAACATTAATACTCCTCTTAGGAGGATTTTTGTATAAAAGAAACCGGTTTTCAAGTCAAAGCTCCGTTCCCTCCAGAGGATAGAAAATATTTTGCAAAAAACGGTCAGAGGGCCGGTCGGCCCTAATTAAGGACCGGACGGCTTTTTCACCAGAGCCGAACGGCTGTCCCAGAGAGCCGGGCGGCTCTCCTTTATTTTTCCCCTGTTTTCCAGCAATCCTCCCCTGTTTTCTTATCTTCTGGTGCGATTTACATTTTCAAAATTACACTTTTTCCCTCAACTTTACTTTATTTAACATTTAGTTCCTCCATTTTATTTTATTTCCTGGTAGTCCTGTTAACTTCATTTATTTATTATTTCCTGTTATTTAATTGTTTAATTGTCAAAGACTTTCAATAAAATATTTTCTTTATCCCACAAATATTTAGTAGAGACCGGGAATATCCCGGGCTAGCGGGTTGCTTTTCCAAAACCTTCCCCGCCCGTAACTTGGCTTCCGGACCCAAAAAGAATTTTTTTTGCGGACCAAATATTTTCCGAACAGCACAAGAGTCATCAGTTATTTTCAAACGGTTTCTCGAGTACCAAAAATATTTTCTGATTTAAATCCCGGGTGGCGACTCATATTTTAATTCAAAAATGTTTTCCTGAACCACCGGAAGTGGCCGTCCACAAAATGGCGACTCCGATGGGGAATCTTTTAAATTAATTTTTGTTTTAGTATTTTACACTTGTAAAACGACCCTCAAAAGCTTGACAAGAACGACATTGCCTAGTGTTGTCAGAGAAAGGATCGGTGTCAGGGTGAAAACCCGACCATCCGGACTGGAGCTTTCTCGGTTGTTTACTTGAGTAAAATTTTAAAATATTAATTAATTTAAAAAGCGAGCCAGACTTGAAAAATAATATTTTGTGGGATTTTTGAAGAAAATTTTATTGAAAATCTTTTTGCATTTCACGTGCATCGATGTTGGATAATCCCCGCTGCTGCTTCTTGGTTACCCTACACGGCTTGCCGGTGTTAGGACATCCCAAGATCTCGGCACCCCTGGACGATGATGAGTCAGCCTGCCGCTTTAACCTTTGTCATGCAGTAAACTTGACACTGGAAAGGCAAATATTGGCTCTAGTCTGGGTAACCCCCTAAACCAAAACTCGGCCTTTGCATATAACTAACCGTAGAACCTTCCAACCTACGACAGGACCCGCAGGGTAGGATTACGTGTGATACCATGCTAATTGTTTACCGCTTTCCATATACTTTGTCTCTTGTACATATATACTGTTTCTCATACACCGTTATTTTGTATATACATCATGCATACATACTAACCTCAAGCATATGCAGGTTAGTTTTGCCTTTAGGACACCACATCATGATCATATAAGATTGTCTCAATGGTCACTCATTGTGTTGGATATACAAGGATTCTTCTACAATTGGCTCTCTTTCCCATTGTAAATAGTGTCTCTTTCTTTTCATTAGTTTCACCAATGCCTGACAATTCAAACAAGCACCTCAAGTCAACTTTCACCCACCATGACGGGACTCCAGTGTGGATCATAGAAGAGTCTCTCCCAGTGTAACCCCTCGAGGCACCTGTTGAGGACAAACCGGGAAAGCTGAACATCGAAGATCATATGGGTGAAGAACTCGACCAAATGCTTCGTCTTGTTGCCAATATTGACATCCCCGGGACCACCTTCATTTGGGATGACTATCAAGGGTGGGAGGTTCATCTCCCGGTCGAGCCAGTTAATGTCCCAGAAAGGATCACGCTAGTCATGGAACAAGATGATGGAGAGATGGCCGAGATGCCACTGGTTAAATATTTCGATGAAAATGGGCTTCCAGTTTATGAGTTCCGCGATCCAAAAACGGGACCCATTTATTGGGATCAGTGTGAATGTGCCGATTGCTATGAAGACTGCCTCAAAAACAACAATGGCATGACTCCGCAAGAGCTCAAGGAGCAATATGAGAATGAACATCCTAATCAAGCGGGTCCATCCTCAGCACCACCACCGCAAGAATAAATCAGTCGCACTCCTCTATCGAGTCTGTTACTTGCTTATCGAGTCTGTTATTTGCTTATCGAGTCTGTATCAGCCCAATCATCGGGCTGCTTTTGCACAAAACAACGGTTGTTTTAGCATGATCTAGGAGTCAGTTTGTAATCCAAATTACGTATTCTTAATGAAAATCCTTTTAAGAAAAAGAGCCAAAACTTGTAGTCCCGAACTACGTAACGGCCTGATTCCTCCTCGAGGATACGTAGGCAACCATTTCAACGGTCCGGCCATTATTTTCAAAACCTTAGGGAATCTGAATATATCCAACGGAATAAGCAGAAAATTGAGACAATCCTCTCATGCATCATTCTTTTGTATATAACTTTGCACATACACTATACACAGCACACCTGAATTCATTTATACCTGTCATCAGTAATAACCATTGGCAAAAAGAAGAGAAATCCCGTACCTCGTTGGACTCGAACCCCTGATCAGCGATTGTAGAGGGCAGGATTCTGGGATCTGTATAACGCCTCTAAACCTGCAAGACAGAGAGTCGTTAGAGCACCTTTGCCCTTCGTGGCAAAGGCCCTCCGATGCTTAAGTTAGTAAGAGGATACTAAGTA
>JAXBDA010006338.1:0-21153 GCA_036023075.1 Gaultheria prostrata | reverse complement strand
ATCATACACAAGATTTGATAGGAAAAATTGATGTTAAAAATAAATCCTCAAGTCATACAACCAAAGTTCGAATAATAAAACACTTTAATCAAACCATAAATAATGTTACTCGGAGTTCAAGCTTCATCTACACCCTAGGAGAGGGAGTTTAGCCGGCCATTGAGAGGGAAATCATTGCCCCGATTTGCTGCTGCTCAGCCATGAACAAAAAGGATGAGAACACGTGCCGGCTGAATTTTCTTTCCTCGGTTCTGCTCCTGTGCGTGATTCCCTCTCTCTGTTCTCGGACTTGTATGTACGCGTGATGTCTTACCCCAAGCAGCTGTCTTCTTTTCTCTCGTCCGTGGTATCTGATAGGCGTGTGTGTGTTCCCTTATATCTTAATATGAACCGCCCTTGTTTCTTCTTGTACACGTCTGCTGTTGCACAAAGCCCTAGCCGACCCCTTCTTTTCCACTGATAAGGCCAGCCAATAGTTAGAAGCCTATTTCCTTCTCTGGGCCAACACTTGGTCAAATTGAGTTTATAAAATAATTGTTTTTGGCCCACCATTCACAATTCAACCATGGGAAATTATCAACGTGGCTTTCCAGTTATGTTCACCAAATTGCAATGTGATGAAATTGGGCTTCACCCAAATTCCCTTGATTTAACCAAAACGCAACCGACCACACACGCCCATTACCGATGAAAAGTTACTCGAACTTGATCACGGGCCTTATCGTGACAGCAAGTGAAAATTAACCCATTAGCGTATTAAGCCTCCAAATACCTGCAGTATCAAAATAACAAAATTTAAACTCTAAGTAACAGTATAAATGGACTTAGCAATGATAAATTAAGGGGCGCCAATGTGAACAATTATGCGCCTATCAAAATGAAACTGAAATTCTTTTTCAAACAAGAAGAAAATTAACGGACAACTTTTACTGCTGAAAATGAAAATGAAATTCTTTTACGAAAAGAAGAAAATTGTCGGGCAACAATACGTACTAAAAGCCCACTACATGAACATGTATTATGTACCGAAAACATTAGGGACCTGTTTTTTTCAAGTAGCTAAAATAGTCCAAGCACAGAATGTCAAATTGATCATGAAAGTTATTTGATTTGCTTATACCTTCTGGAAGATATTTGCTTTGACTATACACAAGCATCACTAGTTGAGTTCTTGTACAAAGTCATCCGACAGTTTGTAGCACAACAATCTTAGAAACAGAATTCATGTTATAACTGCATTTGTTTCTTGCATCTTTCTTGAAACCTGATGCATTGTTGTTCCTTCATGTAAGTACTTACCACCAGAATTTTGTGACAGAAAACAATACTGTGAAATCACTTTATAGATCACTTTCAGTGGCAAAATTGATCTCCCAGTCTATTGAAATGTCGAGTATAGAGAAAACAAACTCTGAAGAATAGCAAGTCAAGTTATCTAAAGCATTCTAGCTTTCAAGCAAAGGACTTCACATGAAATATACGGCTACTTACTTAACCAAGCCTCTATTCCATGGCTCGTGGATTAATTTACCACAAAGTAATTAACCCCCAAAGTGATTAACCTCCCGAATGAATATCGACGTGCCGTCTAAATCCAAAGTGTAATGTCATTCATTCCTCAAACACTGAAATCGTGCCTAATTTCTAAACAAAGGCCAGGCCTATAACCAGCATCTTGCATCTTTAAAGCCAATCCTTCCAATGATTCCTATATTCCATCACACCGAGGGTGCTTTTGATCTTTAGACACAAAACAGTTAACACAATCAGCCACATCAACACAAATGTAGCCAACATCCTTTGTCAAACCCTTTTCACGCATCCCTTTTTCACTCTGTTAGCATACTCCCAGTTCCCTTCCTCTGCATTAATAATGGAGAGCAAAACATGATAACCTGACAAGCTCTTTCCCATCTCCATTTCCTAATTCAAATTCTCCAATGATTTATGCAAGCCGCGAGATGGGATCCCAAAATTCTTAAGTTATCACCCTCTTCACCCAATTCTTTGAGAAACTAATCGCATGTTTGCAACGCAACAATGGTGCTCATATGAAGGCTGAATTCCATATCCTCTCTCCATTGCCTCCTATGTTACACGGATCCTTCATTTTGGCTAAAGTACCCGTGTCGATGTGTTCGACATGCGTATCCTTTTGGACACTCGGATCCTCTAATTGTAATCATATTGTGATGATATTTACAGAAAACGAACAGAAAATTTGCTAGAAAAGCAATAATTCTAGTCTCACATTGACATAAATAGAAAAATCATATTTTTCTTAACCCCTGCTTGTTTAAATACATTTTTAAATACATTTTACGAAACATAATTTGAAAAAATTATGCAATATGTACTGCAAACAAGTGATCACGACGTGTCCTCGTACCCGCACCCAGTTAGAGGACACATATCCCAGTACCCTAAGATTTAAGTTTAGGAAGGTCAGACGCTTGGACTCGCACCCGAGTCCATGCAACATAGATTGCCTCAAATATTTGAAGGTTGCCGTCTACAAACCCAAAACAACTACAAGCCGACAAGAGAGCTACTAAGGTAACGGCATCATGTTTAATGTCCGATCCCTCATCCAGTAAAATAGTGAAAGAGCTCTCTCACCAACCCCATGTTGACCGTTACCTAATATCATGCTGGTGTACATGACTGTCTTTTCAGGGAAAGTGGAAAACACATTCGCAGCATAATTCACTCACCAGATTATGAGTACATGTCCATGAGAGCAGAGTCCACAAAGACATTATGGTCCAAGCAGTTGCGAATGGCAAAGCCAAGGAGTTGCTTGCCTAGAGACATAATACCCACTAACTGGCAGGCAGGAAGAATTGCTATGGTTACCGCGTTAGGTACTACATCTTGCTCAAACATCTGCCTAAAGGTGGTGAAAGCCTGCTCAATTTGTCCATTTTGGGAATTCTCAGCAATCATAGCATTCCATGTAGCTTGATCTTTGTCATATGTGCAGCACATTTCAAAGAATCCATGACAGATTCGATCAGGCCTGATTTAGCATACATATCTACCATATAACCTTCTCGTCTACACATATCTAACATTTCGTAATCACATCTCGTTTACGCATAGCATCAAACACTCTACAGTCCACACACCAGATCATCAACATAACCATTTTGTCATTGGTTGTGAGCTCAAACAAATACAGTATATGTTCAAAATAGCGAATGACCCACAATTCTAATAGGGTTTTAAACGAGATCGAAAAACATTGCAGTGAACAGCTTTACCAATCTTTAAGCTGCCGAGCCTCGGCACAACCCTTAAAAACTGCAGGGCAAGTGTAGAAAATCATAAAAGGTAAGTATTTGCGGTTGAGACATCATTTGGGAATAGAACATCAAGGCTTCATCGGGCATCAAACTGCAAATAAACCCACTAATGATTTGTGTTCCAAAGCACAATTTTTTGGTGGGGCAATGTGTCGAACAGTTGGCGGCGAGGAATGTGGTTGGAAAGAGGAATGTTTTGGGTACGGAATGTTGTTGAGGTTGATGGAAATGAGAGGTTTGATGAGTAAACATGGATGTTGTGATAGTGTGGGAATTTTATGGAGGTTGATGAGAGTGGCAGAGGATGGCAGTGAAACAGATAGAATAGGTAATTGTTCCATTAGGAATCCGGGGTGCTTGTGTTGTGCAGCAAAACTACACATTTTTACTCATTTTCTTGGTACTCCTAGGAAATTGCTACAATACACACTCATTAAAGGTGTATACCATATGTACTTATTATATGGTTCAAATTGTGCCACCTCATTGGCAATCGTAATATTTTTAAGTGTTTCGTAACTTTTCAGCAATATGATTCGTAACATTTTGATGTGTCTCGCAACTTTTATAAAAAAATCGTAACTTTTATAGGGGTGCATATGATACACACCCAAATAAGGGGTGTGTATTGTAGCCTTTTCCCTTCCTCGATACACCGCTTCCGTGGGGGAGAGAGATTAAAATGCAAGCCAAGTGGTTATAAATAGTTAATTTTGCTTTAATCTCGTAAACTGTTCATATTTTATTTACGTTGTCCCTAAATTTATAATGACGCCTGAAATTGAGTTGGGATGTTAAGAGATATTGTCACACATTGCTTAGGAGATGAATAAGTGGTCACTTAATATATGTTGGGATCTCTCCACTCATCGCTAATTGGTTTTGAGTTGGATGTTTCCACATGGTATCAGAGCGGGGCCCATTCCACTCCACATTTAAAAAAAAAACCCACGATGATAGACCAGCAAAAAGGCTGCATGATGATAGGACCCAAAAAGTGGTCACACGTGACATACCTCAAATGCGGCTGCACGTGAGGGGGGATGTTAAGAAATATTGTCCTACATTGCTTAGGAGATGAATGAGTGATCCATTCATTGCCAATTGGTTTTGAGTTGGATGTTTCCACACCAAGTTCTATCTATACTCCAAAAGCTTTAAGGAGACGGGTTTCAAACTTCTGAAGGAGTGAAGGACTGGAATATGGAATAAGGTCCGTGATAAGGCAAGTTTGTGCCCTTGGCTCTCAAGCTTATCCCTTATGGGTTAAATGGGTTGGTACCATCGTTTTAAATAAATGTCGTTACGATTTTATAGGTTATTTTGTAATGGGATTTCAGACCTCCGATACCGTTATTTTCTTACGTATCGCCTACTACAGGCTGATACAGTCCAATATTGGTCGATACATGGGCGTATTCCTAATACCGTTACGTTCTCAATACCACTATTTAAAATACTGGCTCATACCTATATCATTAAGGGAAATTGCATTTCAGTGATATTTGAGGCAAGCATTGCGCATTCATGGGATGGTTATCTGGAATCATAAGATAATAGGAAGGAGAAATATATTCCAAGATTCATGGCATGACAATTTTAGTTGGACAAAAACACCCCTGACTTTAAAATTCGCTTCTCAAATTATTAGAGACAATGAAGCATGAATCAATTTATCCTAGCCAGTTCCAGAGATTTCCAATCAAGCCTAAATCAAGCTCAGAAGATTAGTTGCCTAATCAATATTGAGATCTGTAAAATCATTCCTAGAGTTTCTTTCCTTTCTTGTATCATATATTTTGATTTTATTTGCTGTGATTATGGGGATTTTCTAGTTGTATAGGAGGATCAATAGACTCTATTAGGATGTGTATATATATGAGTAGTAGTGTAGGGTTATCAATATACATGTAGAGAGAAAACCTTTATCCAATTCCATGTCTTCCTCTTTATTTCACACAAATCAACCTATGCTTTCCTGACCTACGTGCAATGTTCGTTAAGAATGCAATGATTCTCCGTACAGAGTGCAATATTGTTTTATGGATGGTACAATGGTAAGATTCTCTGAACCAAAAATTTGATTTAGACATCACACTATAGTATTATAGAGCGCAAAAGTTGTTCATATAGCATGCAATATGTTTTTCATTTACGATGCAATAAATAAATTAGCTGAATTTAGACATCACACTGCCACGACCACTTTGTCTAACTTGTGTGCAATGTTTGTATTAAAGAGTGCAATGGTTCTTAATATAGAGTGCAATATTGTTTTATTGACGATGCAATGGTGAAATTCTCCGGAAAAAAAAGTTTGATTAAAACATGATTGCTAAGGGCAGTTGTCCTAACATGCCTACAATATTCATATTAAACGGTTCAATGATTCTTCATGTCAGGTGCAATATGTTTCACTGACAGTGCAATGCTAAATTCTCGGTGGAAAATGAGAAAAGGTTAGGGGGTCTCTGTGAAAAATGAGAAAAGATGAGGGGGTCTCCAAGTAATTTAACCTTTGATTTGTATCTCACAGTACCATGGCCTGTTAGCCTAACTTGTGTGCAATGTTCTTAATACTAATACAATGGTACATGGCCCATCCTCTAGGTCTACCATTTCCATAAATAAGAGGGGTTGGGCCGGATTTTGAAGTGACATAAATAATCCATGAGCCTTTTTTCTCCCATGGTTTGGTAACTTTGGTTGCACCATTTTCGCCCCTGATGAGTTAGTGCGGCTTCCCCCTGACTAATATAAGCAGGGGTGCTTATATTTAGTGAGGGGGTTATCCCATTCCATTTTACCTCTCTACCCCCACGTTTATTACAATTTTTGACTGATCGAAACAATAGATTTATTTTTTCTTGAATGATAAAAAAAATGAATTTGAAATGGGATGTTATTTTTTCTTGAATGATCAAAATTTTTACACAAAAATTTCACTAAAGACAAAAAAGGTTAAAAATTTCACTAAAACACAAAAAAAGGGATGTAGATATCATTTTTGGGTGTGAAAATAAATCACCGAATTAATGATTCACAAAAAAAAAAAAAAAAATGACAGATAGTTCTGGCCAAATCTTCGAGAAAAAGGAGCAAAGCATATGGTTGCATATTTTTACAAATTATACATAGTTCGTGCATTTCAATTCATTTTTGAACCTTAACAAGCAATTAGTAACTAAAAGTAACAATAAATAAAACAAGCTTGAGTTTTTATAGAGAATCGATGTAAAAGAAGTTTAAGACAAAATTATTTGATTAATCCCCAGCAATAGACGCCGACTAAATATGAAAGTTTTACATTAGGGTCTGAAATGTTCATCCAGTTAGTCATGATGGTCTTTTAATAACCTTTTTGAAATGATCATCCAGTTAGTTACAATGTCATGATGTCTTTTGATACCCTTTTTGAATTGTTCATCCAATTAGTTACTACAATGGATTATTACTATAACTCAATTGTTGAGAAGTATAACAAAATCACACTTTGTATGACATAAAGAAAATAACTTTTAATTTTTAATTTTATAAAATAATAGTAAAATGAAGTATTATAATTTTATTGTTGAAAAGTATATCAAATTAATGATTTTTTTATTTATTTAATTATTTAAATATATAATCCAAGATATGCATTACCAGGGCTGGTTTAAGGGTTTGGAGTGTTTTAGGACTAGTCCAAAGATTGTGCCCTACGAGTACAACACTTAAATAATTTTTCCAGTTACAATCACAATACAAGAAAGCCAAAACAATATAAAGTTTTAATAATTATTACATAATAACAGAAAACTCAAAACACAAATTCTCCAAATACATATAACGCATGAGTATCACTTGAATGCTACTCGTGTAGTATTTTTAGAAGCAAAAGTATCAATTACACTTGTATAATGCACCTCTTCCACCAAGTCATTTTCAATCGATAACATGGATAACCCATTTAGTCTCTCTTGTGACATGGTTGATCGAAGGTAAGATTTGATTAAATTTCAACTTTGAAAAACTTCTTTCTCCGGTGACAACGGTAAGCGGTATAGTCAAAAGCATTCTATACGCATTCCATGAATGTGGGAAAGAATCCTCGATATGTTTGATAAATTTGAGCACTTCAATATATTGGTTTCTTCTCTCCTCTTGGCAATTCTTCCTTCAAGACTTCCAACTCCCCGAACAATTCTCTCCCATAAATATCGAAAACCCCACCATGCTTTAAAACTTCTTCAGGGTTGGTACAATGATTTAGGCATGTACTGAATCACTGATGTATTTTTTTTTTTATTCAACTAGTTGACTTCATTTCTATGGATATGCATTTTCATACCCCAGCTATCATATGAGTGCACCTTTCCCAATATATTTTTACCGAAAGAATAAAGAAAGAAAAATCTCATATATATATATGGTGGTTACAAGAAAAGATCAAACAAATCAGCCCATTGAGTCCAGTAAAATATTCCATTGCCTAGGTCTCGAACAAATTTTTATTTTATTTTTTTTTAAGAAAAAAATCTAAATCTACTACGATCAGGGAGGGATGGAGAGGAAACTAAAGGTCATGGGAAGGGCAGTCGACGGCGATGGGATTCAGCCGGAAGGGACCCTTCTAGTTCTTCCTCTTCCCTCTGTCGCATGTGCCCTATGTGTGAGTTGTGAGGTACAAAGAAGACTGAAGTGAATAAATTTTTGGATCAAAATTAATTAATTTTTTTTTATATCAGGTCCATTATAATTTTGGGCCTTTTTGGATCAAATTTGTTTTAGTTTAGGCTCTTTTGTAAGTAAGATTGGCCTTTTTTATTGGGTCAAAAAGAGTTTTAGTCAAGCCTATTAACAAAAAATGTGAGAGTGCCCTAGGCCTAGGCCTCTTGGGCCTAAACAGGCCCTGTGCATTACCAATGGCAAAATAGTCTTTTGATAGATTTTTACATCATCTACCCTTCTTATTACCCATTTTTAATCTTTCATCCAAACTATGAACTATTTAAGCTCCCTTATCACATCCATCCCCCTTTTTAATCCTTCTAAAATGTTCATCCAGTTAGTCATGATGGTCTTTTAATACCCTTTTTGAAACGTTCATCCAGTTAGTTACAATGAATTGTTACTATAACTCCATCATTGAAAAGTTTAACAAAATCACACTTGGTATATCATAAAGAAAATTACTTAATTTTAATTTTTTATTTTATGAAATAATATTTCAATGAAGTATTATAACTTTATTGTAGAAAAGTATATCAAATTAACAATTTTCCTTATTTATATAATTATTTAAATGTATAATCTAAGATATGCATTACCAAGGGTAAAATAGTCTTTTGATAGATTTTTACATCATCAACCCTTCTTATCCCCCTTTTTAATCCTTCATCCAAACCATGAACTATTTAATCCCCTTTCTTGTATGTTACATCAATGTGTGACCACCCTCTTATTTAATTCCCTATTATTTATTTCCCCCTTACTATTTTATCCCCCAGATCCAAAACCTTATCGAGCTCAGCTAGATGAAGTGGATTGTGGGAGCAGGGTCGGTCCTGAGATTCTCGAGGCCTAAGTCAAACTTGTAAAGCCGGAGCCCTAGTTCTTTTAACAAAATAAAAGTAAACATCAAAAGGAAAACAAAATTATATGAAGAATGAAAAGATAAACTGCTTGGGTAGGAGTTGAATCTTGAACATATTAGATAATTAGTATTGGCTCTACCCCAAAGCCCAAAAAGCCTAGGCTTTTGGCCCCCCAAAAAACCCCCCAAATTAGGGGGGCCCAGGTAAACTAGGCCTTTATGTATGTATAAATATAGTCCAACTAGTTTTTGTATATGAGTTAGGTCAAAATAAGCCCAATACAAGATTTTGGGCCCTCCAAGTAGTAAAAATAATCCAACTAGTCTTGATTAAAATATTAGATGATGTGGCTCTTGTGGGAATATGGAAAGCGGAGGTAAAAGTGAAGAACCGAACTAAATGCTAGCATCGGTGAACTTTTTGTAATGGTTATTTATGATGAAAATTTGTTTGAACAAAATGAGCTTGAAAATATATAGATGCCCATTTTATTACTTTGCTTTCGGCCTCCAAAACCTTAGAGCCGGCTCCGTGGATAACTAGACTTGAACTTACCACTTGGCCAGCTACCTCCGTTGGGAATAAAAGCGCTAATTAAATATATACTATTACATATCTATGTATACCTATTTGAGGATCTTAATTTTGGGCCAAATTTCGGGGGCTTAAGTCCACTGCCTTAACCAAGGGTTTGTAGCCTAGCGGTTATCTCCTAGTTCTCCCACAAGAGAGACCAGGGTTCGAGTCTCGGCAGAGGCGTTTGGGGTTTAGGGCTATGGATAGCTTCTAGGCCCCTCTAAACTAACATACTAACTTCTCGGCTAACCCCCTATTGATGTATATTGAATGACAAAAAAAAAAAATCCACCACCTTGTCAACCTTAGCTCAGGGCCGGACCTATGTGAGGGATGGTCAGCCTACATTTCTCTAGCTAATTGGATGACCGGCACTCATTAGGCCCTCTTCTCTATATGGCTTGGTAGCAGGGTTTATTTTTTAACATGGGCACATCTCTGTCATGCATTAGGAATCTATCATCCATGGGGATTCTTAGAAGTGGCCTAGACCAAAATATATGCTCTTTCTCAGACCACATTGCTCAGCTCCCCTGGTTCCTAATAATGGCCAATCTCCTCATAGGCTTGGGCTCACCTGCCGCGCTTCCATAGTGAGTAGTGATCGGTTGGTGAGCATTCGAAATCCATGGACCTGTTGTGCGGGGATAGCTCGGATGGTGCTTGGCAAGGCCTATTGAGCACCTCGCACAACACACCCCGGGTTTTGAGCATTCAGAGATATTTTGGCACGAAAACTTTACACTTCTTTACGCTTACAATTTGGACTAAACAATTCTGATTTTCAAAAGTCTATTCTGTCTTTCTTTGTCTTTTACTTGTTCGGCTAATTGTTTTTTTTCTCTCTCTCTCTCATCCGGCCACCCCCACTCACTCTCTCTCTCCGCAGATTGCAGAATGCGCCAGTGGAGGTGGGGCAGGGAGGTGTTAAAAGGTAAAGGGGGTGGCGAATATGTTAATAAAAGGGCGGTTCAAAAAATATGTTATAAGAAGGGGTGGAGTGTGACTAAAATTAGCAATAAAACTATGATTACACAGTTCCTCTGCATAGCCACATAGGGATATAAATATCCTAGATAAATTATAATATTCGGGAAGCAAAACCCAAATAATTACAGAATATTCTCAGCCTAGATATATGCATGTCTGTGTTTTTCCTATATCCCACTTCTGTATACCTCAAACAAACAACCTCAAATCGATAGGGCATTTGGTCTATATATATATTTTTGATATTTTATATAAGTATTTTATGCACTTGAGTTTTGACAGAATCAAAAATAGTTTTGGCACTATTACTATTCATTTATACTCCTTCCGTCCGGATCTATTTATCCCTCGTTCTATTGCAACTGGATAAAAAATTAGTGATATCTTTATATTGGTAAGTAATTATATGTCTAATATGGATCTTGTTTGATAGATCTCGATTAGTTCTATAAGATAATATTTTTAAAATTACATAAAACATTATAAATTATAAGATATGATCATTTGAAAAGTGGCACGAACTCCCAAGGTGGACTATCAAATCCAGACGGAGAAAGTATATCGGTTATGCTAACTAAGGATCCGGGGATGCTGCTTTTCGCCCCCGCCTAGCACCCTATTTTTGCCCAAAACGACGTCGTTTTGCTCATTTTCCTCATACACCTTCAAAACTCCCAAGGGTCTTGTTTGGAGAGTAATTTCCCAAAGTGTCTAAACCCTAAACTCGAAGTGCCTAAATCCAAGTGCCTAAATCAACTATACTCTCTCCAAAAAAGCCTAAATCCCCTAAAATTAAACCCCAAAATTAACTCTCAAAAATTAACAAAACGATATTATTTTGAGCAAAAGCAGAATGCCAAGTAGGTGCCAAAAAGCAGCACCACCGAATTCGCTAATCAGCGCCCACTATGAGTTTTTTGAGAAAGACAAAAATAGAATACTACTACTTTTAATAAAAGGGTCTAGCTAACGTGTGTCTAATGTGCACACAATAAGCACACAAACAAACGAATAAAACACACATTTCAATACACTTTTTCAACCTTAACGCGTGCCTATTGGGCACATATTAGCATCTTCCTTAATAAAATAGTAATCCATGTTTGCACGAATCACGGGACAATTATCACTTCACGTAGCAGTACTTTTCCTTAAAGTTTTAACCATCATACTAGTAGTTGTTTTGTTTGTACTCCTTTTAGAATATCAGTTTAACCCATATGTGGTGTTTCCCCTATTCATTTGCCCCCTCTACTTTATTCTCCTCTCCCACTAAAAAATCATGAGGAATCTTAAGCCCAAGCTCGGTAGTGTAACTTTCACTTTATATGTATATACTATTACTATTATTTATTATAATCCAACACAAAATTAAGATTGAGTTTATCTCAAATTACTATGTTTGTCTAGAAAGTGATTTATTTTAGCTAATTTCTAGTCTTTTTTTTTTTTTTTTAGGTTTTGTCCTTTTTGTCTTACTTCTATCACTAGTATGTATTTATTAAATTTTTGTGATATTTTCTATTTTTTCAATTCCTCTCGTTATGTTGAATAAAAAGAGACAGAACTATATTTGAATTAATAAAAGTTAAAAGAAACAAATAATGAATCAATTTATAATAGTCCAAACTAGTAAAAACCTTCATCTTGTTGCCGTTGGAATAGAATAGAATTGACATGTTATTACTACTAGAACTCTTTATTGTTGTTTTTCTTTTTGCTACGATTTTATTATTATTAATTTTTTTATTTTTGCTCAGCGTACAATTTTATTATTATTATTATTACATGATGAAAGAGATTTATTAATTAAGTTCTAATCTTGCTAAAATAAGAAAAAGATAACTTGAATCTTTTTTCGCTTTCTAACGAGAGCTGATTGACCCGCACTTATTTAATAGAACATTTGCAGTGCTCGAAGTTCTAATCTTATGAAAAAAAAGAATAATTCACCAAGTTTAAATGTAATTGCTTTTTTAGAATTTTTCGTAGCAAACTAGCAATGACTATAAAATAGTGAAGGAAGATTATACTCAAGAGGCACCACGTGTGACTTGCTACCAAGACTCTCTTGTAGGTACGCCAAGCTCCTTATAACTCCAAAGCAATCTGCTTAGCGCTATAATACAAACTACCAACAACAAGCAAGCAACAATATAGGTAACAAGTAACGACAATGAATCAATTAAAGGAAGCAAATTTCATTAATCACTAAAAAATCAGTTACAAGAGTAGACGATGACTAGAAAAATAAGTAACCGACACTATATTGACACAGACTGATAGGAGGGTGGTACTCACGTGCAATACTCGTGATTGACGGGTTCTACAAATTGAACAACTCCAATCATCAATTTAGACCCAAAATGAACTCAAAAATTGAGAAACTGAACATTCAAATCCCTTCTTAAAACCGGAAAGAATGTTGATCCATAAAATATGTTCGCACCAATCAAGGGAAAATTATCACTTCACGCAGCATTGTTTTTGCATTTCAGTACATACTCCATTTACTTGCACACAAATTTCAAAACTATCATTGCAAATTTGTAGTACTACTTTTATAATAGCAGTTTTAACCCATATGTTGTGTTTCCCATCTTCATTTACCCCCTCTACTTTTTCTCCTGTCACTCAAACAACATGAGAAACCCAAAATACTTACACCAGCCACGGAATTCTTAAAGCCCTAAGCTTGGTTGTGTAACTTTCACAACTCAAGCTTGAGTTTATCTTAAATTACTAGGAGTATGTTTGTTTGAAAGTGATTTACTTTAGTTTCGTTAGTTTTTAGTTTTTAGTTTTTGTCTTTTTTTTGTCTTACTTCTATCTTTAGTATGTATTTTTAATTTAATTTTTTTTATATTTTTTCAATTCCTTTCGTCAAGATGAATAAAAAAAAGAGACAGAACATTACTTGAGTTAATAAAAGTTTAGAGAAACTCTAGTCCAAATCGGTAATCCTTCATCTTGTTGTCGTTGGAATAGAATCGAATTGACATGCTATTACTATTAGAACCATTTGTTTGTTTGTTTTTCTTTGCTACGATCTTATTATTAGATGATGAAATTGATTTATTAAGTTCTAACATTGCTAAAGTAAGGAAAAAAATTTAATCTTTTTTCACTTTGCAACGAGAGCTGATTGACTCGCACTTATTAATTGAAAAAAAAGAAAAACATGTGCTAATTCACCAACTTTAAATCTAATTGTTTTTTAGAATTTTCGTAGCAATGAGTGTGAAATAGAATTTACAAGCGCAATCAGTGGCGGAGCCACATGGAGACCAGCCCTCACTGGATTTCGTTTTTTTTTTTTTTTAGAAAATTATGTAGAAGTTTCATTAGTATATCAGTTTTTTTATAGAAAAAATTAATGAGTGCTCTGGGACGCAATCACATGGTATTATAACGTTATTCTCCTGCACATATTTATGTGAGACTAAAGACTAAATACATGAGTTTCACCTAAATATGTGATGATGAAGACCGATAAAAAGCAAGTGGTGGCTAGCTCATGCGGTAGAGCTCTTGGATGCCCCACACTGTATCCCGGGATCGAGTCTCATTATCCCCTCCCCCATGTAACAGATTAGGAATGACGACTGACAAAAAAAAAAAAAGACCGATAAAAAAGTGATGGACAATGGTGTTAGGACACCACGTGGCGATGCCTCAGGACCACTGAATAATTAATTACTCACAAGCAAGCTTCAATTCTATTTCTCTTCTTAACTCTATCAATAACTCTTCTCTCATTTGTGTTGAAGATAATATAATATAGTTAAGCACTATTCAAGTCGGAATATACTTTGAAGAAAAATTAAAATGAAAATCAATGCATGTTAGATTCTTAAAGAAGAATTTTTTTTCTTTTTTTTTTTACATAACAAAAGTATTGTCGTTTTTGTACTGTGCCCTCACTGATACAATTTTTTGGCAACGCCATTGAACACAATACTTGTTCTATGCATTGAAACATGGATAAGATTTTGTGGTATTTACCTCACAATGATTTACAAATTAGTATTGAATAGGCCAAATTAGGTAGGAGAGATTTGAATGCGAGGAAAAAACCTGAATGTTGAAGACCAAAAAAAGGGGAGATACAAATATTAGTGGTTGAGGTCTTAGTTTCAAACTCCTTTTTATAGTTTGATCAGAAAATAAAAAAACTCCTTTTTATAGCAGGGGTGCTTAGTATAATATTCAGTAAATCTAGGGAAGTTATATTGTAATATAGCCTAAATGTTTTTGGTACCACTTGACGTTTGACTGGAAACCTGTGGATAGGTTGAATTATCTGACGTGTGATTTACCGTTAAAGGAGTATTATTAGCATTTGCCTTAAGGAATTCCGAAATGCTGCGGGTTATCGACAGTATGTATGCTGCACATATCAGTGTGTAGGATCTACCGAGATTTGTACAAATAATCCAAGTTGTTCAGTAATTATAAACTAGATTCACGTTGACTCGCATAAAACCAGCTTAATAAGATAATTAATTCACTCTTTCAATTTTTCATTTAGAATTCAGAATCTTGAAAGCTCAATAAGTTTTTAAAAAAAGTTAGGTAATTAGATCAAAAGCTCATTGTTATTCAATCGAAGTGCGATTTTTTATACGGCTACTTTAGAAATTATTTTAAACTTAATGAACGACTTCAATTACTTATGCGCGATTCTGTAATGGACCCCACATACGAATCTGTGCATTATCGGTCTGTACCCATGGTTGGGTTGAAATGAAAATACCCCTATTACACTTGCTGCCCAGCTCATTCGCTATGTCACTCTCTGTCCACTGTCTGATCTATCCCTATCGAGAATAGGTTCATCTCTCTCTCTCTCTCTCTCTCTCTCTCTCTCCTGCCAAAGTAAGTTCTGGAGAGTGAAGGAATCTAGGCAAAGTGTTTACCCAAAGAGAAGAAATCTAGGCAAATCTAGGCAAAGCAAAGCAAGAAAGGAAAGTATCAAAACTCTCTGATTTGAGACCAAGCTGTTTTGTCCATTGGAAGAGAAAGGAAGCAGAATTTGAGCAAAGCAAGGCAAACTAAGCAATCCCTTGATTCTAATATCAGGTAACAAAAAAATTCCCTACTCTCCAACTAGAAGTTCTGAACTTAAACAAAAATTTGTATGTGGGTGTGTATGAAATTGTTGATTGGGGAACCAGGATGAGATGTGCAGAGTTGTTACAGTTTTGTTCTTTGGAATGTTTGCTATCTGCATTGCTTACCTTGAATTTAAGAGTATGAATTGTTTAACTAAGCTGGGGCTTTTGATTCAATCTAGTCTAAACCAATTTATTTTGTGGCCCTCTTTTGTCAATTGGAGATTAGGATTAGACCTGTGGAATGGCCCGGCCCGGCCTGTTTAATTCCCTGTCGTGTTATGCCTAAACTGGCCTATTTTATTAGTTGTACGTGATGTGCCTGCCAGCCAATTTTAGAATATGTTCGGCCCGGTCCTGGGCCCGGCCCATGTGAACACACTGCATGCCATGCTGTGCCAATTCCCATGTTGTGCTCTCTGGTGCTCTCTTTTTTATAGGGGTGAGCAATAAATCCGTCAAACCGTGAATCTAGTCCAAACCGATTGGTTTGGTTCAGTTTTTTAGTAACGTGGTTTGGTCCTGGTTTAAAAAAATTAGAATCCGTATTCAATGGTTTGGTTTGTGAATTTACGTTCATGGTTCTGGTCCCAATCCTATCCGAACCGTGTATATTATATATAAATGTATTTATATATATAAGCTATAGTTAACTAACTTCCTAATTTAATTTATTCATTATTCCTTCTCTGTGCAAGATTTTATTTTGCCTAAGATTCATAACTTATTCCCTTAATTCCAATACACCAGTAGTGATTTAGTCATAGCCAATAAATTTGCTAATGAAATTCTTCATTCCAATTTTGATTCCACAGCACGTTTCTATTTTTCTGAATTTCTATATATGATTTGGTCATTGCCTATTCCTATTCCTTGATTTCCTTCATTACCATGATTAATTTTAATGATATTTTAATGGAATCGGATTTAATATAAGTTTTGGTTTATTAATTTTCAAAATTTTAAGTACTTTAAATAGTTTATATAAATAATATCTCAATTTTAAGCAAACCGTGGTTCGAAACCGAAACCGAAACCGATCCGTATCTTAATGGTTTGGATTGGTTTGGTTCTATGCCTTTTATGGGTTGGTTTGGTTCTCCAAATTTATAATCCGTAGGTAGTGGTTTGGTTCTTGGTTTATTACAAAACCGAACCAATCCGGTCCATGCTCAGCCCTACTTTTTTATCGGACATTGTAAAGACAAAAAAAATTCTTCTAATAAATTGGTAACATTTTTTTTACATTTGCAGAAAAAAATTATCAAATAGTTAAAACTAAAATAAAACAATGAAATTTAAAAAATACAAACATTTTACCGATAATTGTAATTTCGTAATACAATGGATGTAAAAATGTTAGATTGCATCGGTGCATCCTATAATTTGAGTACATCCCAACTAGATTGACAGCTAATCAACTATAATTCATTTGCATTTCTCAAATCTTATAAGCACACAAAAGTTATACAAAATAAATATAATACATCTCTATCAGTAATCATGAGTATTGTAACTCATTCTCTGTTAGATTCATTGTTTACATATAAGTTAGAAAAATATTTAGCAATGTCATCCAATCCTTTAGGCAATGCCCTGGTGTGCTGTGCTCGTGCATCTTCCCAATCCTTAAGGCAATGCCTTGGACGTTGAAGTCCAAGATGTGCATCTTCCGAGTCCTTTAAGCGCCAATGCATTGGCGTGTTGTGCGCGTGCCATTTCATGTTTCTGCCCGTGCCAATTCGTATGTTGTGCCCGTCCTCGTATCATGTCATATCCGTGTCCATGCCACGGGACCCAAAGGAATAGCCCAACCTGGGCCACCTTTAGGCATTGTGCCATGTCATGGCGCTCATAAAAGTGTCGTCCTCGTACCGTGCTTGTGTCGGCCAAGCCTGGCTTTTTTGACACCTCTCAAATTAGGATAAACGTAGGTCCTCTAGGTGTTTGTTGATATTTTACTTAGGCTTGTCAAAAAAACCTCGTGAACTGTGAATTCGAAACTGGACCGTAGGTTTTGGATTGGGTCCATGGATTAATGGTCCGGACACGGATTGAAAAATTAAAAAACCGTGACTCGTGGTTCCGTCCAAGGATTTTCATTTAAAAAACGTTGATAAACTGAACCGAACTGTTATAATTTATAAGTAACAAAATAATATATATATATATATATAGTATTTTTTTTTTTGATGATTTCTCGCGGAGACCCTTAAAAACACATTTTAAACACATCTAACGGTTCGGATCCCGACCATTTGGCCGGAAAATGGAGGTGTGGATGTAAGGATAGGTCAGGGAGTCCTGACTGGATCCTGGGTATATATATGTGTGTGTGTGTGTGTGTGTAATATTGAGTAAATAATCACAATTTAACATATTATTATAAGTTATTTTTAATTTTCTAGCTGAATGGTTGAATGTGATATAAATAAATTTTAAGAGTGTTAACTGTAATTTTAATTTTAATACTATATACTCAAACAATATGGATGGCAGTAATGCTATGTAATGGTATATAGTGGTAGTAATCTAGCTAGTAATGTCTGGATGACAGTATTGTAATGTTTTTCAACAACAATGATACATGTACAACAAAAGTCTCTAACATGGCTTCAATGGAGCCATGTTGGAGCTGGGTTGTTGTACATTTATCATTTTTGGTTTTTCAATCTATTATGTTTTGGTAGCAGTAATGGTACTTGTGGAAATATAATGCTACTTTGAATCCGGAAATATAATGGTTGCTTCAAATTTTTTTGGAATGTAGTAATCCGTGGATAAAACCGTGAACCGAATCATAGACTTTTAGTCCAGACAGTGATTGCCTTTCCTTGGAACCGTGACAGAACCTGGACTGTTGACACCCCTAATTTTTCTCTTTGTTTGGAAAATAGTTATGGAGAGAGAGACCCCTAAGTTATGAGTGTGTGTGTAGTCCTTTTTTGCCTTAGTTCACTCAGATTTTAGTCGCTCGTATATTCTGCTTACATAAAACTAACTTTCAGGTAAATACTATGCACAAATGAAATGAACCTCTAAGCGGTTCCATGAATGAGTTACCACATAAACACATCTTGTTTGCTTAGATAAAATTCTTAACATGCAGCAGCAAGAGCAGGTACAAGGAGTTTATTAGAATGGACGATTTTGGAAATGGGACATGTAGAAGAGTTGCTGAAGGAAGCAACAGTACTTATGCACCTGATGCGCCTACCACAAACGGCATGTTGGAAGTCACGATTGAGCCTAGAACAACTAAGCCAATTCCAAAACGTCGTATGGAAAAAGTCCCATTGACAATGCGAAAAGATGAAACAACTAAGGGATACTTTGATCCTAGGGTGGTTTCAATAGGTCCGTACCACCATGGGAAGGAGGAGCTCCAGCTGGTCGAGAGGATCAAGCCAATTGTTGCGCAATTGTTTATTTCGAGTAGCAGAAGGAGCATGGATGAATTTCGTAATCATGTTCTGGAGATAGTTGATGTTGCTAGAAGCTGCTACCTTGAAGGATCGACAGATATGTATTCCGACAAGGAATTTGCTGAAATGATGCTCCTTGATGGTTTATTTGTTTCAGCTTTTATTGAGGCCATCACTCCAGGTTACGGGGATCAAACAATTGAAGACGAATTAACAAAACACTTAGGTAAACACGCTTTATACCTTCTGCCAAGTGATATTACATCTTTGCTTGAGAATCAACTCCCATTTCAAGTTCTCGAGTTGCTGATGAGCTTAAAGTCCAAACACAACAAATTGATCGAAATGGTGGACAAGTTCTTGGATAGTTTGGAGTCTCGGGAGTCAACGCGACAAGATAAGAAATTATTCGGGAGGGAAAACAGCAGGTCGTCGGCCAATAAAAGAATTGAGACGAAGCAACCCATTCATTACCTTGAATACATTTGGTTGCGGCATAATAGAGTAAGCCGACCAAATCTTACTCGCGGAACCTTAGTGAGTTCAACCCTTATGGATTTCTCGGATTTTTATTACTCCTTCAAATCTATTACCGAGCTCAAAGCCAAGGGAATCCATGCTAGGAGTGGTAGTGTCTATATTCACAGGGATTTTAAGTTCAAATCTTTCTTCTTCTTCGCCGTGCTCGAAATTCCTCCTCTTATTGTAAATCCTCAGTTTATTACACACACTTCAAACCAAATTGCGTATGAGTGGACGCCAAACAATCCCAACAACCTACCCACGATGGCTTATATGAATTTTATGAAATCCCTTATTAATACCATAGAAGATGTGAAAGAGCTGCGAGCAAGGAATATACTATTCAGTGCCTGTACGAGTGATGAAGAAGTGGTCAAAATGTTCAACAGCATCTCCACATTTGGAGTGGAGGACTTCAGAATATATGATAAGGTGAAGCGGAGAATTCAGGGGCACTATAGTAACACAGCGAGGACGTGGTTTGCTGAATTGATTCATAAATATTTCAGCAGTCCATGGACATTCATCGCTTTCGTTGCTGCGACTGCTCTTATTATCATGAGTTGTCTTCAGACCTACTTCACAGTTTTTCCTCGCTGATTGATTTCAACTTCACTTGTGGCTAAGACTTTTTTTTTTCTTTTTTCTTTTTCCGTTTTCTATTTGTTCTCTTCATCCTCTTCCTTCTATGAATCATGATGATGTGTATGACCATATGCAAAACTATTTTTCAAAGAGTTAATGTGTGTATGTTTTCTTAATCACCCAACATTTATGTAAGCTATATATTGCTCTGGGTAGAGATTGTAGCTTTGCCTTAAAATAAAGTTTTTATTGTAACCATCTATTTCGATGTCCATCTCAATGTAGGACAAGCAATTACTCGTGCCTACGACACTTTCCAAAGGTTTTCCTGCATGGTATTAATCGGTATCCAATCAAACTAAAATTTTGCATTGTTGAAATGCTCAATGAGTTCTACAAAATGAACGACTCCAACCATAAATTTAAACCCCAAATAAGCTAAAAATTTGAGAAATTGAACACATGTTGAGCTTCCATCTTCATTTACCCCGTCCACGTTTTTCTCTTCTCTCACTCAAACAACACGACAAACCCGAAATGTTTGTAAGCACGTGATAAAGGAATCTTAAAGCCCTAAAAGATCGGTTATGTAACTTTCACTTTATATGCGTACTATTTTATAATCCAACAAAAACTTAAGCTTGAGTTTATCTGAAATTACTATGTTTGTTCTGAAAGTGATTTATTTTAGTTTTGTTAGTTCCTAGTTTTTTTTTAGTCTTTTTCTTTTTTTGTCTTGCTTCTGTCTTTTGTATGTATATTTTAAATTTTTTTCATATTTTTTAATTTTTTAATTCCTCTTGTCAAGAATAAAAAAAGAGACATAACTTTACTTGAATTAATAATTCTAATTTTCGTTTGCCTAAAAAACTGATTGCCCCAAAAGCGCCAAAACCCTCCTCTCTCTCATCCTCTTACGCCTTTTCTCTCTGTCCTAACATTTTCTGCTGAGGTAGGAGGAAGGTAGCAGCTTGTAATCGAAGATTAGTCGCCCCACGACGGCGCCTGTTGAACACCACGCCCTTGCTACTACCACGTGATTCCCATCGGTATGTTCAAA
>JAXBDA010006337.1:0-21153 GCA_036023075.1 Gaultheria prostrata | reverse complement strand
AAATTTCACGAGCCGAACTCGAGCTCACTTGTCTAGGCTCGAATCGAACCCGAGCCTGACTCATACCTTACCGAACTGATCCCGAACCTCATAGGGTTCGGCTCGATTCGGCTCGTTTACAGCCCTATACACACCTAAATTGCCACTGAGTCCTCGCCAAGAATCCCAGCCAAAACTTCACCTGGAAAATATTTGGATAAATCTACAGCTGAAAGCTTATTGAGTAATTAAGCTATCAAGGGTAAGCAGACATCCTAACAAGGGCGTGTTGTGCACAACAAGGCTGTCCGATTGTGTTTTGGACGGCCCAGATGTGTTTTGATTTTTTACCGATAAAGATAAATCAAAATTACATTAAACCTGCCCAATGCATCCGAGCCGTCCAAAACATGATCGGACGGCTGTGCTGTGCACAGCACCCCGGTTCGGTTCATAGATAAATACCCTCAATAATAACATCTGGACGATACTCTACTAACATATGGAACCCGAATAACTTTGTTGGGGTGTCATCACCCATTGCATTCAATATTGCGCTTAAAGACACCTTAGGGTGGCGTCTGGGTTAATTCTTTAAGTCGATCTGGTTAGGGTCACTACAATTTCAAGGCTCACCAAGAAATTTTAAGGGTCTTTCCCTAATTGCACAAGGCACCTAATCTTTTCACGAGTATTTTTCCTTGACTTCTAATATAATACGCGCATACATGATTCCAGTAGAGTCACAAGCGGCAGGCATTAGAGTCATCCACACCAGGACTATTATCTTAGTGGCAAACAATTTCAATGAATTATGATGTCTTAATTATAAGAGAATGGGATCATGGTTTAATTTAATGAACTTCGAGGCTTATTCTCCAGTCCATGAAAATGAATTTGATTAGTCATTTTACCCGTTTGTGGGCCCTTCCCGGGTCCATTTTGATGATTCAAACTATTCATGATTTAGAGCTTGTCGATAACATCAACTACATAAAAAATCAAATTAATCGAACACCATTGGAATGCATTTGTCATAAGATAACCGGGTTAAATGGGTTCCGATTCGGTGTTGTAATCTTGTTATATACGATGCACTAAAAACGTGTTCCGAAATCATGGCAAACGATATCAACTCTACCTGATTTTTGGTGTGACTTAATGTTTTCGACAAACTCTAGAATACGGACGGTTTGAATCATCAAAGTGGGCTAAAAAAGAGGTCACAAACGAGCCAACCGGATGGTCTAGTCCATTGGCTCTAAACCAAAAATTACACAAGAAAGGGAGAGCACAATAGGAATCCAAGTGAAGGGAAGACCTGCTAAACCACTCAGATGGAGTTCCCAAAAGTAGAAGCAATTAATTAACCTACAAATTAAACAACATAAAAAATCACTATTAGAAATGAAACAAAACGATCTCCTAATTTCCTAATGGTACTTTGAGTCATGTAAAGCTTGGTAGGTTTGATGTCTTGGAGGATGGTATCTTCCTCTCTTTGGAGTTTTGATTGGTGCTTTTAGTAGATTCTATTACTAATAATTAATACTCCATCCGTCCCTTTTTTAGTGTATAGCTTCGTAATTTCAATTTTTTTTATCACATCGACTTTTATTATTTTTACGTCTACTTTCCACTACTTACCCTTATCAATATAATAATATCCACTAACTCTTCCAAATGGAATCTATTTTTAAGGGCAAAATATGAAATGCACCAACTAATTTTTCAAAATACACGCTTATTAAGGGACATCCCAAAATATAAAGTTAAACACTATAAAATGGTTGGAGGGAGTAGCTGTCATAGATAGTGTGGTGACAGGACCGTACGATCACAATGAGATAACACACAGCGCATTGTGTATCCGCGTCGCTTGGCGAATCACTATTGGTGCCACGTGGCCGACTCGGATGGAGTGGTACCGGCGCTCCAGAGCATTATGAGGATTTGGTCGAGGTCCGACCCAAGCCTCTTTTGCGGGCCAACGGGTCGCTAGCGGGGTGATCAGCCCAATTAAACAGATATTGGGCCTCAGAAGTGGGGTTAGCCCAATTTGTAATTTCCATACGGAAGTTTTCCATGACAAGATTCCATCTTTTAATAACAATGGAGGTTTTTTTTAATTAAATGTAGCTATACAGGTCCATTGTCGGCATTGATTTGGCGGGTTGGAGTATGATATTTTATCAAAGGGTGGGATGGAGAACTAATTTGTTCACCCGTCGCAAAGACACTCATTGAATGAAAGAGTTTGAGACCAATTCTAACTTCCGGGCAAGAGGGAAAAGGTGACTTCAACGCGGTTAGATTTTTTTAATTAAATGTAGCTATACAGGTCCGTTGTCGGCAGCGATTTGATGGGTTTGGAGTATGATATTTTATCAAAGGGTGGGATGGAGAACCAATTTGTTCACCCGTGGCGAAGACACTCATTTGAATGAAAGAGTTTGAGACCAATTCTAGCTTTCGGGCAGAATGGAAGAAGGTGACTTCAACGCGGATAGATTTTTTATATTAAAAATGTAGCTATCCAGGTCCGTTATCGGCAGTGATTTTGGCGAGTTGGAGTGATATTTTATCACGGTGAGATGGAGAACTAATTTGTTCACACACGCTATCAACGAACACTAGAGTTAGTTATTATGCTGCAGTGGACCCTAGTATTTGAATTGATCATAGTGTATTCATTCACCTACTTTCCTTTTTCTCTTTTTGATAGTTAAGGTGTCCGGGCAACTTAATGTGACCTCAAGTAATTTTGGGGGTTCAATTCCACTGCTCATTTGCAGGGCCAGGCCAAGAGTTTTTAGTCCCAAGGCCTAAGAGTAAACACTTAAATAATTTTTGTAGCAACAATACGATAGAGCCAAAAAAATAAAATAAAGTTCTACTAACCATTATGTAACAACACAAAATACAAAGTCTCCAAATACATATCATCTCAAGAAAGCATGAGTATCACTTGAATGTTACTTGTGTTGCATTCTAGAAGTAAAAGTTAATTTGTTGTGTGTTTTATTTTGGGTCTTTAAGCCGAATGGACTCCTTTTGTTTAGGCTTTTTAAAAATATATATATATTGAGCCTTTTTTGTTTTTTTCAATTGAGCTATAAAGACCCCTACTCAAGCCTAATAGTAAAAATTAGGGGTGCCACTACTTTTTTGGGTATGTGGATGCCCAAGGCCCTGCTCACTTGCAATCAATTAAAGCCATCCACTTGACTTGAGAGATTTCGAACATAAAACCTTAAAGTACACAAGGCCAAACCTCTTGGGTTACTTATTCACCCTCTTTTAAATGTATTTACAAACGACCTCAAACTTTGTTGTGGAATTAGTCTCGACATATCCAGTATTATAACCTCCTTAGGCAAATCTGTTAAAGTTGGTTTCTCATTGACCAATTGTTTGTGCACTTAACTTTCACCTTTAGGTTTTGGTTTCACCCTGTTTTCCAATTTTTTTAAAAATGACACAGTAAAATAAAGAGAAAGTGCGAGATCGGGAAGGTTGAGTATTTTCCAATCTTTAGTCACTTAGGCTCCGTTTATTTCGGGCGGAAACCGTTTTCTAAAAAATATTTTCTATACCGTTTTCTAGAAAATATTTTCTATAGTTTGATCGACAAGGAAAACCACTAATTTGATGAAATGACCACATATTATTCCAAAAATGCAGCTTAACAAATTTGTTCAGAAAAAAAAAACTCCATAACAAATCAAAATTCACAAAGCCTCAATACTTTCAAATTCGAACCGAAAATTGAAATTCCTAATAAAAATTGGCAAATCGGAATCCAAATCCCCAATTCAATCAAACTCAAACCGAAGTATTAAAACTCCCAAATTGCTTGACGATTGGGGTAAAAAAATTTAACAATTTCTATACACAGAATCGCAGATATTAGTTTAGATAGATATATAAATGGATATACACAAAAATTAGAAAATTCAAAAAAATCAACTCCTACCCCCACCGACTACTACCCCACCTCGGCCAACACTTCCGGCAGCCCAAAAAATTAGTGAAATCACTAATTTTTAAAAGTCCAAATTTCGTACAGAAAATTCAAAAAAAATCAACTCCTACCTCCGGCCACTACCACCCCACCTCCGTCCGACCACTTTCACGCGATAAAAAGTTTAGTGAAATGTCACTAGTTTTTAAAACTTTAATTTTCGTATAGAAAATTAAAAAATAAAAAATAAAATCAACAACACAACAACCTATTTCTCGAAATTACAGCTGTTTGAAATGTACTAAAAAACTAAAAAAAAATCACTATTTGAAATGTACTACTCAGAATATTAGTACTAAAAGAAACCTCCACAGTGATGCGAAACAGAGACAATACAGAGCGATCAAAGAGCATCACAGAGCGATGGTGATCTAACGAACAGCATGAACAGCAGCCATGGATGTAGCCCCAAAAGAAAAAATGGATCTTGATTTAGCACTCTCCAACCAGCTATATCATCGGCGGCGATTTGCCGGTTACCTCTGCTCCCCCAACATCTCTGTTTTGGGATCTCAAAACTTCCTACAATGGATTCATAACCTTGGTGTTTATGTCAAAAATAAGGAGAGAGTGTGCGTTTAGTCTTTTTGCTAAATGAATACTAAAAACAATGTCTTTTGTGTTTATGTTTGATTGCAAAAATTCCTTGTCATTCCCTTCAAAAAGACAAAATATAATACATTTATGACTAATTTTTCCTTTCATTTTCTGTTTTAGTTTTTAGGTTTTCCTCCCTTCCCGGAGGTTTGTCCTCCCTTTGTGGAGGTTTATCCCTCCGTTGGTGGAGGTTCGGTCGTAGCGAGTGTCTATTATGGTGGATGGTTCCTAGTCTGTATTTTATAACGATAGGAATGTTTACAAATGGCAAAGCGCCTTTTAAGGATTACGGACATTCTCCGGCGTGTAGGCATGCAACTCGCATTTGTCATGTTGGGTGTGCTTCAATTTCTTTTATCCGGAGCTAGAGATGTATTACGGAGTTACCAGTATTTATTTCAAGTGCTTATTGTCTTGTATCTCTGTAATTTAATCCTCTTAGATCTTACTGATGACAATAGTATTAACGACAATGGCCGCGATCTTCTCTTCAACAACTAAAGAGAAATGCAAAAATGGATAAACATAGTTGGATAAATCCATTAATATCAAATCGCCACAACTGGTTCAAGAAGCTTTCCCTGATATTCATCTGGCCTTAAATCTCCCAAATGAACATCTCAGTTATTTAGACTACACACAAATATATATATAAATATTTAGGCCTAAGCGGGTGGAAAGTTAAAACCACCAGGCCACCACAGCAATAGACTCCAACTTCCATGAGACTAACTCCCAAACCTACCCCACGCCTTCAAATTCAATCGTCGTTTAAAAAAAATTAACCCCTAGAACTGACTACCCTCGAAAGTTTGCCCAAACTGCCAGTTAGAGGGTGCCGCGTTGTAAGAGGTGACAGTCCTTCCGTCACTGGTGGTGACCTGAAAAGAGAGGCTCTGGCCAGTCAAGCGGCTGTTAGTTTGCCAATTTTGGCCCCAGTTCTGTGACATGGTTTGCCACCCTGTGTTGGACCCCTTAACCGACACCGAATGGACGTCGCCGGCACCAGCCACGTTGGTGATCAAAATCAGGTTGAAGTAGGAGTTGCCGTTGATTGTGAACCTTATGCCTCCTTTCCTCACACAGGGCACCCTGTCCAAAAACAAGAGATTAATGGACAACTAAATCAGTGAAAATTGATTCCAACTAATTCTATATGGTTCATTAAAACCACAATGATACAACCACTAGAATCAAAAGTTACTGCAGCTTTAGTGGTTCATTTTTCTTATGGTCAATCAGTGGTGGATCCCACGGTGGGCTCATGAGGCTCAACCATGTAAGGGCAGTTAGCTCATGCTAGCCATAAAAGATTGACTTGATTGATAAAATGAAAAATATTTTTTAAGCCCCGCCTTTAAAATTTCTAAGTCGATGTTAAAAAATACACTACCCGACCCATTTATCATAGTAACGGGATTGTAATGGGAGTATTTATTTACCTTTTGAAAGATACAGGGACAACTCCAGCACGGTATTGGGCAATTTGTAAAAGATTACCCGACCCGTTTATCATAGTAATGGGATTATAACATTTATTTACCTTTTGAAAGATACAGGGACAACTCCAGCACGGTATTGGGCAATTTGTAAAAAAGCAGGCTCAGCCAAATCAAAGTGCTGTTGAGGAGGGTCGCACCACCCACCCTCAGAATTTGGAGGGCATAAGTTTGTAGCAGTGACAACTATGGACCTAGAGAAGCACCATTTGTCATCAGTACATTGGAGCTGATAGCATGCCCCACAAGACAGCCCATTGTTATACAGAGCAGTGCTTAGTGCTGCAGTGTTGGTTCCATATCCTTGGCTGTACAAGTTTCCGTACCCACAAGCTCCTCCTGCATTACCAAAATCAAAACATCATTTGGGAGAACCCAAAGACAAAAACCTCAAATGCTGCAATTTTCAGGGGCAAATAAGTCATATTATTATTATTTTTTATCTGAAAGAAAGGGCGGGACGGGGCAACCAGAGTAGCAACTCTCCCTGGGCGTGACCATAGGGGCTTCCGATCCGCCAGTGAAATGTCCGGTTTGAGCCATAGCTACTGTCTGTGAAGACAGACCATTACCACGGCACCACCTAGGTACAAGTGGGTATAAGTGTATACTTTCACAATCCCTTGCCACTGATAAGATTCGAAACCGAATCTCTCTTAGGAATGTGAGGCACCCTACCCACCAAGCTACACATTGGTGGTGGCAAATAAGTCATCTGATAGCCCAAATTTCCAAGAAAAAGTTACCAAGGCAAAAAGTACGTTTATCACTTTCAACCCCTTTTTTATTATGGGGTGACGTTCGAAAATTTGCACTACCATAGCATAAGGCCATTTCTACGGTGCTAGATCCCCTGTTTCAAAACCCCATGTTCCTCTATTCCAGGAGGGTTTGGGTCATTGGATGGTGAATTTTGTTTTTGTATTTTAAAAATTTGTGTGATACTCTCTATTATAAAATCCAGACAGACTTAATCAAATAACAGACTCATTTTCGCTCTCGTGTGTGCGTGTGATTGATTAGCATTAATACTAAACAAAGCTATGAATAATCAATGTATCCAGTCTAAGACCCAAATCCAAACCGAGGTTGGCAAGATGCCAACCAAGGAATACCCATCGGGCCAAGCCCACACACCTAATGGGTCAAGCCCAAACCTGAAAAGGCACCTAAAGCCCAAACTCAAAAACAAATATACCCCACACCCTATTTTAAAATTTGCAGCTTGGTTAAACTGCAAATCTATTCTAAAAAAATTTTCCTTTTTTTTTTTTAAACTCAAGAGTACAGAATCGACATTTCTCTTTCAACTTACCCATTGTGCCGGACGCATCACCCCCTCCATAGAAAGTAGCATGAGCACCTTGCCACCCATTTAGATAGTCCGCGTAAGTGCCGCGGAAGCATAAATTGAAGAAGAAGAACAGTAGAATAGAAAAAATGGACAATGCTGGAACAGCCATTGAGAGACAGAAAGAGGGAGGAGGAGGAGGAGGTTCTTGGTACAAGAAGAGCAGGTATGGGTAAGAGTTGCTTTTATAGGAAATGGCGGACAGTTTTGAGCCTTAATTGAAGGAGGTTAATCAGATTAGATTGGGTATTTTTCATTTTTCTGGTAGAAAGTGACAGCTTAGCCAGAAAATCTGAAATCACATATTTTTATTCGGACAAGAAATCAAAGGTCACATGCATATGTTCTAGCAAAACTACAAACTAACTGCAAAGCTAAAATCTCACTGGCCCCACTTGGAAATGGATTTTCTCAACTCCTCTCTTTATACCCTTGTTTTTTCTCAACTATAATCTTCTCAATACCCACAGTCACGTCATGTGGAGTATTTTTTTTCCTCTCATTTTCCTAAAATTACGGAGTCCAGTACGTAATTAGCGAGTCAATTAAAACCGACAGTCCACAACCCAAGGGTTGGTCCAGTGGTCAAGACTTGAGACTTAGGAGTTTACTCTCTCGTAAGGTCTCAGCTGGTTCGAAACCTCGTAGGTGCTATCAATTCCTTTGGGGTCAGTTCATACAATTACAGAACTTTGCTCTGACTTTCAATGAGGCCTCTGTTAGTGGACGGTGAGATTGATCTCCCAGAATTAATCGTGGTCCGCGAAAGCTGACTCGGACACCTGGTTATAAAAAAACCAACGGTCCACTACAGCAATTGTCTCCAACTTCTTTAGGCAAAATTTCTATTCTTTATTTAGTATAATCTCACTCCTATGAAAATAAGTTACATAAGTTTTTATTAAGTGGTTTACACTCATTGAAGATATGGGTTTATAATATACCTCTTAATTACATCTTTTAATCAAAAGAAAACCCTGCGATTCCAACTACTCTTTTATTATTGATAGCTTCTTTTTGTAAGAAGGAGAAATGGGAATTGGTTTTTTTTTTAAAGGTTCGATTTGGATTAGTAAAACTAGTATGTCTACCTACCCATGGTTTAGGATCAAGCAAAACGTATTTCATGATTTTTGTGAATTTATTTTATATCTAGCCTCTGCAGCTCTTTTGGTAATTTGATGAAACTTGAAAATTTATGGATAAATTTTAACATTGGAGCATCAGTGTAAGAAGAGCACATTCCAATTTGCCTCCTTTGGCAAAAAAATCAGAAACTGATTTTTTGGTTTATTCGTTTTGTCTTTATTCAAAAAAAATTGCATTTATTAGTTTTGCGTCAATTTTTTGCGATTTATTGGTTCCTCTCGATGAGACGAATCTAACAAGTATTAAATTATAGTCAAAATTAATTATTTTTTGAATAAAGCCAAAATTAATCCAATAAACCACGTACTCCCTCCGTCCCTTTTTAAGTGTGTTACCTGGGAATTTCAACTATTTTTACTCATATCAACTTTTACATCTATTTTCCATTACTTACCATTATCAATATAATAATACCCACTAACTTTTTAAAAATGAATCTACTTTTAAGGGCAAAATAGGAAATGTACCCACTAACTTTTCAAAACAAACACTTATAAGGGACAGCCCGAAATGGAAATGTACACACTATTAAAGGGACGGAGAGAGTATTTTTTGCTTTATTAAAAAAAAATTAGTTTTGACTATAATTTTATACTCTTTAGATTTGTCTCGTCGAGAGGAACCGATAAATCACAAAAATTTGATGCAAAACTAACATTTGCGAAAAAAATTTGAATAAAGACAAAACGAATAAATAAAAAAACCGGTTTAAGTTTTTTTACCATAGGAGATTAGTTGTTAGTCAATCCTTTAACTAATCATATGTCAATCTCAAATCTTTTTTAACTTTGTGGCTGCAGCCATTTGACCTTGAAATAAGTATATATAAATCCGAATAAAAATCAAGTTGTCCATAGTTCTTATTTCAAATATTTATATTTCATATGAACATTCCGGGTTCACAAAATTTACGACTGTGCCCGTGTGAATAAGTTGCCTACATATCCGTGTGACTCGAAATCTAGTTAACGTAATTATTTGCACAGGGAGATTGATTGTTTTTATTGAACATTTAATTAAGGTCACTATATTTGTGATTGAACCTATTAGTAGGTTGCTAAGTATCTAATTTGGCAAGTCCAAAACGGAATCAAATCAAGCCGTACGTCTGATAAACACCTGTAATTTTTGGAGTGAATATCTGGTTCACAAGGTTTATGAACTTTTTTTTTCTTTTAAAGGAGATTTGCTTTTGTCAACTAGAATTGGCTGACAATGTTTGACTGATATTGGATTTTCAACCGATAAAATAAGGCATTGACCTTGGCCATAGGTACTTTTGGCCATAAGACAATCATTAGCCTTAGTTTTATTAGGCAAATTGCTTTACTATTTTTTTTTATATTGGGCTCAACTTAAATTGGTCTTTGACAATTGAGAGGGTAAATTTTGATCGGCAAAGAGATTTTATTAGAAAACTCGATAAGGGTACATCGAGGGTAAAATTTAAGGCCCCGAGAATAAAAGACAGCAATCTTCCAATGTGAAGCATTCTGAATGGAAACTTAGGTGATGTTTGATAAAACTGAAACCAAAAGCTAAAAAATTTAAATACTGAAAACTCAATACTGAACTTTTTAAATTGAAAAGTAGTTTGATAAATTCTTTAGTTTTAGTAATAGATCATGTGGTGGTAGGGAAAGGTGATGATCACTGCATTAATATATATATAATGTGGAGGTGGAGAGATGGTGGTAACAGTGGTTGGTAGTGTAGTGGAAGTGGTCGTAGGAGAGGTGGAGTGGTGGTGGTTGTAACGAGGTGGTATGGTGGAGAGTGTGGACAATGATGGTGGTGGTGGAGAATGGCGACAATCAGTGGCGGACACAGGATTACGAATTTGAACTCTTCAGTAATTTTATAAAAAATTCAAAAGTGTATGGTGAAGAGGGTCGACAATGTTGGTGATGGTGGAGAGATGACGGTGGTGGATGGGTGGTGCAGGTGAGTCAACAGTAGCAAGCGATGGTGTAGTCGTACGTGCTAGTGAAGAAGTAGGTTGAATGTCGTAGCGAGATATGATGGAGAAGTGGAGAGATAGTGGTAGTGTTGGAGAGATGGCGGTGGTGGTAGTGATAGTTGGGGAGATGGTGATGCCGTTGGAGTGTGGTCATGATAGTTGTTAGGTTTGTTGACATTTTCCGGGTTATGTCAAGCATTTGGGAGTCTGTAATTAGCTTTATTTTCATTTAAGGTTTGGGTGGCAGAGTTTTAAGGCTCGAGTCTAGATACTCCACTCAAAGAGATTTCAAGATTCATTGTCAAGTCGTTGCCGTGCCAAGTGTTTTGTGTTAAGGAGATTCCTACTTCAGCAAATTAGATTAGGAAATTCATTTGAAATTCATTTCTTGTATTGTGTTTTCTGGTAGTGTGTTTTGTGGTTTACATTTCATTTGTATTTCAGTTAGTCGGTTAAGGCACATGTGCCAGCTCACCTATCCTTGTAATCTCTTCTAGTCCAATAGGAAGTCAGGACTGATGAGAATATAAATAGTGGGTTTCTCTTTGTAATGGGCGACACAGAGCAATAACAACAAGCAACAGATTTCTCCTCTTTCCTTTCTCTCAATTTCTGATTCGTTCTTGAATCTTCTCATGGTATCAGAGCATATGACGAAAGTCCGAGTAAATCGATCCTAAAAGATTGAAAGTTCTCAAGAGTATAGAACACGAGCAGTGGAAATTGTACTCGAACAACAATGGCGTCTTCTTCAGCTACATCATCATCGTCAAGTACAGTATATTACCATCTTCTCTAGCATTTTTGGTTTCAAATTTTCATGCTCTTGTTAATATCAAGTTAGACTCTGGGAATTATTTGTTGTGGCGAACACAAGTGATGAATGCTCTTAGGGCAAACGGATATATCGAGTACCTAGATTGTTCAAAACCCTCACCTGAACCAACAATTCTTGATTTGACTAATTCTAGGGTTTCAAATCCAGAATTTACTCTTTGGACTCTTATTGATAACCAGTTGTTATTTTGTCTGACATCTAGTCTATCTTCAACAACATTGCCCCATGTATTAGGGCTTACACATGTGTGTCAAGTCTGGGCTACACTTGAACAAAGGTTTAATTCCTTGTCGAAATCTCATATACATGAATTGAAAAATAAGCTGTATAGTGTGAAGATGAAAGGGACAATGGATGAGTACATTGACGAAATCAGGGGGTACGATAAAAAACTTGAAGCTGTAGGATATCATGTTGATGATGACGATTTGGTTTTCTATGCTCTTAAAGGGCTACCAGAAGAATACAGACCTATTAGGAGTGCTCTAAATGCTAAAGGAGATACAATGTTCAGTGATCTGGCTACTATTCTTAAGAATGAAGAATCTCAGATTCTGAGGGATGAGGGATCTAATGGACCCAAGGTTTTTCTTACCAATCCAAAGTTTTCTGATAATCCCGTGACTTCTTCGTCCACTGATTTGGCATCAAGTAGCACAACACCACAGATGCTACAAAATGGGATTTTAGGAACAATGCCTCAGGTGTATGAAGTACCAATGTTTCAATCCACAGAACCTTCAGGGCAATTTTTCCCAGTCCAAACTAGTAGAAATTTCAATGGTGGTCAGCATACTAAAGGAGGAAAAGGGTTAGTTTTTGGACAAAATAACCAAGTGGAGTGTCAAATTTGTGGGAAGACTAATCATACAGCCATGTACTGTTATCATAGACAAAATCTACAGTATCAACCACCTTCTTATTCTCAATCTTCTAGACCTAGAAGGGGAATGAATCAGTTTTGGAATGGATCTTCAAATGGAGCTTCTTGGAATAGACCATCACATGGAGTTGGACCTTCAAATGGAGTTTCTTGGAATGGACCTTCTAATGGAGTTATGTACAACTCATCTTATACTCCTGTAAAGCCAGTTAATAACCTACCTGTTATGTCCCAAAATCATATGTCTGTTCAAAGATCTTACTCAGGAAATGGTGGATCTTCTTTTCGCGGTAACAACACTGGATCAGTTGGGTATACTACTTCTCTTCCACAAGCAAATATGGTCAGTTTTAGTAGTCCTTTTTCTGTCTCTTCTCAAGCTCCTGTGCATTACCAATTGCAAGGAGGGACACCAATGTTAACTGGACCAGCAGTGTCAACACCACAGGCATATATTGCCACAGGACCTGCAATGCAAATGACAGGATCTGCAATGCAAATGGGGTTCTCAGTTAATGGACAGCAGGGAGGTTATTCTAGTGGCAGTCAGACTGCACCAAACTGGCTCTTTGACAGTGGTGCTTCTGCACATGTCACCAATGACCTTGCTCATCTCTCTCAGTCACAGTCCTGTTATGCTGGTGATGGAGTTCTTGTTGGAAATGGTTCTGCATTGTCTGTTGAACATTCTGGTAATGGAATTCTCACTACACCATCTACTCAATTTCATCTTAACCAAATCTTACACACACCTTCTATTACTCATAGCTTGCTTTCAGTTTCTCAGTTTGCCAAAGATAATAACTGCTCTCTTATGTTTGACTGTGATGGTTACACTATCCAGGACAAACATACTCGTCAAGTCCTTCACAAGGGACCCTGTGTGGATGGGTTATATCCTATCCAGACTTGCTCTAGAGCTGCTCCTTCTTCTCCTGTTGCTTTTGTAAGTCCTCATGCTTCATCTGCTGCATGGCATCTTAAACTTGGTCACCCTAGTTTGAAATTGTTTCAATCTTTAATGAAACAACTGAATCTTCCTGTTTCTAAACCCTATGAGGTTACATGTTTCAGTTGTAATAGAGTCAAAAGTCATAAACTTCCCTTTCCTCATTCTAAGTCTGTTTCTCTTGCACCCTTTGATCTATTACATATGGATGTGTGGGGTCCAGCACCTATTCCTTCTGCACAAGGATTTAGGTATTATCTTCTTGTTATAGATGATTACAGTAGGTACTCTTGGTTGTTTCCTCTACGATACAAGTCAGAGGTTAAAATTGCATTGACTCATTTCAAAGCTTACATTGAAAATCAGTTTCAGACCACAGTCAAAACTGTTAGATCAGATAATGGTGGTGAATTTGTCAACAACTATTTGTCTACTCTTTATCTGCTTGCTGGGATAATTCACCAGACTTCTTGTCCACACACTGCTGAACAAAATGGTGTTGTGGAAAGAAAACGTAGGCATTTGCTTGACACAACTCTTACCATGTTAACTCATGCTAGCTTACCCACTCACTTCTGGCTTGAGGCTTTGAATACTGCAGTATACCTAGCTAATAGACTGCCTCATTCCTCTCTCCAGTTTCAAATTCCTTATTCTCTTTTGTTTCACAAGACACCTGATTATTTTAGCTTGAAGCCTTTTGGGTGTGCTTGCTTCCCATGGTTAAAACCTTATACACCACATAAACTTGTTCCTAACTCTCTCTGTTGTGTTTTTCTTGGCTATTGCACTACCTCCAAAGGTTACAGATGTTATGATCCTATTCAAGACAAAGTGTTTGTGTCTAGACATGTCAGGTTTGAAGAGAATTGTTTTCCTTATTCTTCTCTTATTCAGTCTTCTCTCTCTCAGTCAAGTCAGACTTGTTCTACCACTTCTTTTTCTATTCCTTTAACTTCATTCGAGGATATTGTGGTTACTTTTCCTGCTTCGCATTCTAGTCCGTCAACTACTTCTCAGCATCCTACTTCAGTTTCAGAAATTCCTATTCCTACTTCAGCAACTTGTCCTACAGTTTCTCCCATATCTCTGGATCCTCATACTTCACCTACTGCAATTGCTAGCCAATCTTCTTCGAGCATACCATTTACTGCCATCACTTCTTCTCATCCTATGCAAACTAGGTCCAAGTCAGGGATTTTTAAACCCAAACATCCTATTACTCTCTTCACTTCTATACCAGATTCTATTACTGAACCTAAACATTTCCAAGAAGCAATTCATCACTCAGTTTGGCAAAAAGCTATGGCTGAGGAATATGAAGCATTGGTTAAACAAGGGACCTGGGTTCTTGTACCCCCACCGTCTCATGGGAATATAATAGGTTGTCAATGGATTTACAAGATAAAAAGGCATTCTGATGGATCCGTTGCTAGATACAAGGCTAGATTAGTAGCTAATGGCAATCAACAAGCCCAAGGCCTTGATTTTGTGGAAACCTTTAGCCCTGTTGTCAAGCAACCCACAATGAGAATAATTCTAAGCCTGACAATACACTGTAAATGGCCTCTTAGACAATTAGATGTGTCTAATGCATTTCTACATGGAGTCATTTCTGAGGATGTTTTTATGAGGCAGCCCCTGGGGTATAAGGATCCTATCCATCCTCATCATGTGTGTAAGCTTTCTAAAGCTTTGTATGGTTTAAGGCAAGCCCCAAGGGCATGGTTCTCTGTCTTCTCTTCCTATCTTCTGACTCTTGGCTTTCAAGGCAGCAAGGCAGACACATCCTTGTTTATTCTTCATAAAGACTCAGCTGTAACCTTGATTTTGGTATATGTGGATGATATTATAATCACAGGCAGTGATTCCTCTTTTATTTCTGAATTAATTCAGCAACTTAGCTCTAGGTTTGTTATGAAGGATCTGGGCAATTTACATTACTTTCTTGGTGTGGAAGTGACATCCACTTCCAATGGCCTATTTCTCTCTCAGTCCAAGTATGCAACAGAGGTTTTGGCTAAAGCTGTTATGAGTGATTGCAAGGCTAGTGCTTCTCCTACCACATCCAAGACTCCATTTGATCCTACAGATCCTTTGTTTGATGATGTCACATTATTTAGAACTTTGGTGGGTTCCTTGCAGTATCTAACATTAACACGCCCAGATATTGCATTCTCAGTAAATTCTGTGTGTCAACACATGCACAAACCAAAAGTCAGTCATTTTTGTGCTGTCAAAAGGCTTCTTAGATATGTCAAAGGTACATTACATCATGACCTTCATTTAACCTCTGGATCACTATCTTTATCTGCCTTCACTGATGCTGATTGGGCAGGGGATCCCCTGGACAGACGTTCTACTTCTGGTTTTGTTGTATTTTTAGGCTCAAACCCTATTTCTTGGTGTGCTAAAAAACAGCCCACAGTGGCTCGTTCTTCAACTGAGGCTGAATATAGGGCAATGGCTCAGACAGCATCTGACTTAGTTTAGATACAGCAGCTCCTTGCAGAGCTGAAAGTTCCTATATCTTCTCCTCCTGTGCTCTGGTGTGACAACAAGTCAGCCATGGCCTTAGCATCAAACCCAGTCTTTCACGCTCGGACAAAACATATTGAGATTGATTATCATTTTATCAGAGAACAGGTTGTCGCTCACAAATTGATTCTGTCTTTCATTGGTTCTCATGCACAGCTGGCAGATATCTTCACAAAGGGGCTTCCTGTGTCCAGATTTTCTATGCTCAAGATCAAACTCATGGTTGGTTCACCTCCCATGAGTTTGAAGGGGGGTGTTAAGGAGATTCCTACTTCAGCAAATTAGATTAGGAAATTCATTTGAAATTCATTTCTTGTATTGTGTTTTCTGGTAGTGTGTTTTGTGGTTTACATTTCATTTGTATTTCAGTTAGTTGGTTAAGGCACATGTGCCAGCTCACCTATCCTTGTAATCTCTTCTAGTCCAATAGGAAGTCAGGACTGATGAGAATATAAATAGTGGGTTTCTCTTTGTAATGGGCAACACAGAGCAATAACAACAAGCAACAGATTTCTCCTCTTTCCTTTCTCTCAATTTCTGATTCGTTCTTGAATCTTCTCATTTTGAAGCTCTATCCGGAAAGGTATATTCATGCATTGTTCATTTGCATTTAGTTTCACAATGTGGGCTTTCAAATTTCATGTTTCAAGCTTCCATTTTATATCTTAGGCTTGTGCATTTTGATTGCATGAAATATCACTCTTTTGGTTAAGGTATTGTAGTTTCAGCATCATAGCGTTTCCAAGCATCTGCAGAAGCGTGTTATTGGACAGCTTTTATTGTGCCAAGTATCTTAATGCTATAGGAGCGTTTCTTAGCATTTGCACGCGTCTGCCAACTCTTTAAGTGGCCATGTGTCATGTTTGAAGAGGCTATCTTGTTGCCTAAGTAATTGGGCACTATATAAACTCTTTTTCTCTCACTTTAGGGCACCCCACTTCATAAAAAATTAGCCCCTTTTTAGAGAGAGAGTCTCCTCCCTTCTCTCTTTTGTGAACTTGATGTTCTTGGTGATTTGAGCTTGCTCCTTTCATCTTTATTCAATCTAGAGCTTTTCTCTCCATGGATTGACTCTAGATTGATTTTATTTTGCAAAAACTTTAATAAAAATCCAATCTTTTTCATAAGCCATGTTTGGGTTCCTTCAAGTCCTCTTATTCTTTTGTGAGCTTTGTAAGCTTGATGCTCTTGAGATGATTTGAGCTTATTTGATCATCTTTGTTTAATCTAGTGCATTCCTCTCGATGAATTATCTCTAGATTGATTTGTTTTGGAAAAATCTTCACTAAAATCATATCTTTCATACATCATTGTTGGTTGCCTCCAAATTTACATGGCCATATAATCCGGAGCCGTCTTTGATACGGAGATCGAGGGGTGTCAAGAAGGGGCTTGGGGAGCTAAATTAAGGAGTGGAGTAAGGCGTAGCTTGGGGCAAGTTGGTAAATCCTAATCCTGTAACTCTTGATTTAACCTTTTGATTTATAGCAATTAGGAGATTAGGCCGTTGTTTTTATGTTTAGGGTGTTTAGACCCTAAGTAGTTTCCACGTAAATCCTCATGTTCGTGTTCTTTCGCTTATTGCTATATTTCCTTGTATTGTGGTTTTAATTGTCTCACCATGGAAAATGATTAATTGGTTTAAAATTGGAATAGTTAATTTTTAATTTGGTCCTCCTATTCTCCCCCCCTCCACACACACACACACACACACACACACACACACACACATAATTTCAATAGTAATTGTAGCAATTAGTTGTAGAGTGATGATGGTAGCGGTGGCAGTGGTGGAGTGTTTGTGGCAGCAGGGTAGGGGTAGTGGTAGTGGTGGAATGGTGGTGCCGGCAATCCTGGACAGTGGTAGTGGTGGTGGCAGTGGCGATGATGGAGTAGTGGGGATGTGGTAGCGGTGGTGTTGGTGGTAATGATGACACTAGTTGTGGAGGGGGTGGTGCGATAGTGGATGGACGGATGGGGTGATGGCGAGGACGGATGGGTGGTGATGGCTGTAGCAATGTGGTGGGGGTTGTAGTGCTACTATAGTAGTCGTGGAAGTGGTGCTTGTGATAGTACCTTATGGGTACATTTGTACTCATAATGTACTCAACATTATGGGTACAAAAAATTATGATCATCGGAGATTAGTAGACATACAATTGAAACAAAATTTGTCTCACAGAGTATTTTCCAAATGATATTGGCCATCCATATAAATGGTATCCGAACATATGGCTACCAATATCCAATTAATTTGATTTACTGTATAACATAAATGATCTACTCAACATTCCTGTTTTCGGTTCCGATCTAAATACAGATTATGGAGGCCCCACAATTGATGTTACTACGGAGATGTAGTGACTTGGATCACTACGGATACCCCAAATCCATTTTGAGACAAGGATGGTATTTCTCAACAAAGTAACAACCAAAAATCTAGGTAGAAAATTGGTCTCATAAAATTAGTTTTGTAAAGAAACTCTCCACTCGATAAAATTACAAATTTTGTATAAAGAATAATAAAAAGTTTTTTAAACTTAAATCTTGATCTGCTTGATTGAAACTTACTTAAGATACAAAATTTGTAAAGCCATTAAATCTTCCAGTTAAAGATTGAACAGAACACTAAACGACTCGTTTGTTAGTTGTAGGATAGGTTCTGTGATGGATGAGCTGGAGAGGTAAGAGATGATTAACAGTAAACAATGACAAAGAAAAGAGAGTGATCAAACGGAAGGGTGAAGAACAGAGCAAGAGTGTACAGAAGAGACCAAGACAGAAGATAGCGCTTAGACTGATCTATGGCAGCCCCAAGGGTGATCCAGAGAATGGAATGATCTCACTGGGAAGAATGTTCTCCTTCCAAGACAGTGATCATCCACTTTCTCTCTCAAGAATCCAACCTTGGGAATGTGAGGGAATGTTTCATATTTATAGGCAACCTAAGCCAATGATCTGGCGTCAGTCCGTCGCCCTATAACACGAGAACACGTGTCCCCTCCGTACATCCTGACTGCGCGGGTGACGCTACCCACCGCGCGGCTGACCCGCGCGGCTTACTCGGGCTACTCCACCCCTCGCGCAGAGCACCTCTTGTCCTTTTATAGCCACCAAACCACAAGATCTCCCTTATTCCCGTGAGGGCAAGGTCATGACCTGTTCGGTCGTGCCTATACCGCAGCCAAGCCTCAGGGGGCCCCTCAGGTCCTGCCTTCAGACTAGAGCAAGTATGATTACTTGGGCTAAAAATGGACTGTCTTCTTGCGCTCTTGCCCATTTATCTGGGCTGCGCCAGTCATGAGACTCATGGGCTTTTCTCCGTGTATGGATGGCCCATGGTCATATAGAGAAGTTTCCTTAGTTGGGCTTTGAGGAGCGCGCAACTGGGAGCTACCGCGTGGGGTAGCCCGCGCTGATGGCTCCAAACGGTCAGTGCCGCGAAGGATCGCCACGTGTCACGCGGTGGTGCGTGACATTCGTCATCACCTTACTGGAAGGTCAAACTTGGGACTCCTCCACGTGGGTCAATACGCTGACCCTTCCTACATTAGGCTAATTAGATTATATTGTTTATCTTTGAAAAATTACAGGGAGACCCCTAGCACCATACTAGGCAATTTGCAAGAAAGTAGACTTAGACAGATGGTACTAGAGCCAGGGATACACCATTGTTGGTCATCAAATAGCATGCCCCCTAAGAAGAGCAAACCAGGGGGAGGGAGTGTCGTCTACAGAGTAAACTAGGGCTTTTTTATTGTTGGGTTTTTTTGGAAACGCGGGGAACCCTCTCTTATTGTAGTGTTCTATTTTCAATCACGTTACTAAAAGAAAACGAAATTAGAGATAGAAATTACAATCATGCTTTTGTAGGAGCCGCGGTAAACATCCAATATTATGGGGCAGTGGAAGGGTATTTTTTTTTTCTTTTTTTCTTTTTTTGTACATTTTCAATATATATTGGTATAGAAAATGTAGACAGGAAGAATCGAACATAAGACATGATGGATAAAACTTGGAAAACTTACCACTGAACCATAATAACCATATTTGCAAAGTTATTGTATTTGGGGGCCTTGTTATTGGGCAAAAACGGAGGCTCTAAGCAGCGGCCTAGTGGACTTATGCCTAGGGCCAGCCCTGACTATGGAGAATGTTGGAATAGCCATTCTGAGGAAGAGAGGGAGTCCGTTCAAAAAACAAAAACTAATGAGTAGGAGTTGCTTAGTACAAAGGAAGGAAAGGGGACAATACTAATATAGGAAATTGGAATAGGTTGCTAAGCTTGAGGCCTCTGAGGGGGTATTTAATTAAATAAAGTAGAGATTTTCAGTGTTGGGGCTAATAGTGACAATGAAGCAATTCTCACATTTGAAAGAAGGCAAAATCTGGCGGCCAACATGCATAACGGAGGTAGCATGTGCCCACTGGCGCACATGCTTCACCGTAATGTTATTTTATACACTACTTGAACTAATTTACATATTATATTAAATTTTAACAAGCTTATCTCACTCATAATTTAGTTATTAACATTTCCATCTTCAAAAGATAACAGGTTGGTATTATAAGAGAAACATTTTTTAGAGGTAAATACAATAATGACAACTTATATGCTTATCATTTTTTTCATTAATTGATCCTTTTTGGATTAAGCCAATTTCGCTACCTTTTATTCTTCTCATCTAGACATAAAAATAATAATCATTTAAGCTAAATATGCAAAAAAATAAATTAAAAAAAAGAAAACTCAATAAGCATGACTTTTTCGCAAAAAGGCAATAAATAAACTAGACATATGGGTTTCATTTTCCTTTTTGAGCACAATTTCTTGTAGCTGTTGTCCTCCAAAGTTTATTTTCTTTTTATTAATGAGTACTTCAATTTCTAGACACGCTACGCCACTGCATACGCATGTTCTAACTAAAACTATCAAGTACTGCTATGTTACAAAAATGATATATACACACCCTCCCGTACACACCCAGCCACACCCTCTCTCACATGGGGTGTGGTCCCCACACGGGGCCCCGAAGCCACCAGCGACCCAGGTGGGTTCTTCTGAAAAAAACACAAGTCAAATTTCAATTGAAAACCTGCAAAACTCTCTCACTCCATTAGTTCCCAAAGTATATCGATGACTCTCTTACCAATTTCGATCTCCTTCACTTCCTAATGTTCCTGTAGCGGCTGGCTCCACCGTGATCCGTCTGGCCCCCTACCCACTGCTGGGTTCACCATCGTCGAATACGTGATACGAAGGACTAAGCCCGAGATCGGGGCGCAGTTGAGAGAGGGGTGGCATCCAGCCCGTCCTCGGTAGAGGGCAGCGCGCAGGGGAACGCCTGGCAGCCTCGCCGAGGTGACGCCGAGGGCTCGGATTGTC
>JAXBDA010006336.1:0-21155 GCA_036023075.1 Gaultheria prostrata | reverse complement strand
TTCCTGGTCATATTTTTAGGTAATTTCTTGCGAGTACCCCTAAAAATATGTTTTAATTAACTTGAATGGTTTGGATCATCAAACCATGACCCCAAACTTTGAGTTTTGAGACGGAAGGTTAACGAAAGGGGTCTTAGGATAAAATTTTAGAAGTTGAGGGGGTGAGTTGGGAAGCTTTTAAAGGTTAGGGGGTCTCCATGGAAAATGAGAAAAGATGAGGGGGTCTCAAGGTAATTTAACCATATTTATAATATTTGGATTTTGTTTTTATTCATACATTTTTTATTCCTCTCATCGAGACAAATCATGAAACGGAAAAATTTAGACACAAAATTAAAAAATGCAAATTTGTTTTTGAGTAAAGATAAAATTTTAAAAATATAAAAAAGTGAAGCAGAACAAAGCCTTAGCCTTAAGTTTGCCGGTTGGGAGCCAAATTCTAGTGTCCAAATATTCAAATCCATAATGTCCATATTTGGTTTTGGTTTTTGAGTTTGGTTTTTGTAATGATTAGAGAGAGAAATAAAGATAATAATTAAAAAATAGGTATTAATGATTAGAGAGAGATAGAGAGAAAAATGAAAATAATATTTAAAAATAGGGATAATAATTGGATAATAATTGAGAAAACCGGTTCTTGAAAACCCAAAATGAACAAGACCATAATGTCCATATTTATCAAGAGTATAACAATATCCTAACAGGGAAAAACATCCCAATGAAGTTGGAACCCCTTAGAGCAACTCCAAGACACTCTCTGCTCAGCCTTTCTTGGCTTATTGTAGAGAGTCAAAATCAATATTCACTCCTCCAAGGGCCTCTCTACTAGCCTCGGTACTTTGGCATCCTTTTTTCCCACCAGTTACTAGTAGAGAGTTCACACTCCTAGCTTCTTCATCTCTCTCTCTCTCTCTCTCTCTCTCTCTCTCCCTCTCTCTCCCTCCTCCATCAGTTGCCTATTATTCTATTTCCTTTTTTCTATTTTTTAAAACTTCAAATATTTATAACTTTTATTCTTTATATCTGATGTTGAAAATATATACTCCCTTCGTCCCCATTTTATGATCTCAGTTGTATTTTAACCGGAAGAAAAACTTAGTTATATCTTTAAATTGGTAATGAATTTTATATCCAATATGGATCTCATTTGATAGATCTCGACTAATTCTATAATACAATGTTTTTAAAATCACGTAAAACATTATAAATTAGAAGATATAATCAATTGAAAAGTGGCACGTACTCCCAAAAGGACCATAAAATGGGGACGGATGGAGTATTTTTTTGAAACCTACTCGACGACATCCATCAAACAAGACCAATATTGAATATGAAATTATGTGTAATAAAAATAATGTTTTGCGTGCAAGTTTTTAAAAAAAGTTATTATGAGCTCAAACCAAAATAAATTAACGAGCTCAAGTTCTACAAAAAAATCACGAGCCCAAAATCAGTCAAAATTACAAACTCAAACCCAAATTATTTTGGATGGAGAGCAAAGTAGAGAGTAGTATTGGAATGGTGATGTGAAAAAGTGAAAGAGTAGTGATACATACACACCCCCACATACACATTCAGCCACACTCTCTCTCACATGGGGTGTGGTCCTCATACGGGACCCACATGTGGGGAGCACACCCCCATGTGAGAGAGGGTGTGGCTAAGTGTGTATGTGGGGGTGTATATGTATCATTTTTGTTAAAAGACAAAGTAGAATATGTATTTTTTTTTTGTCCTTTTGGGTAGTTAGAATATAGAGGAGCATTGGAGATGCTCTTACCCTCCACGATCATACGCCACCCCAAGATCCCTGACAAAATTTGAAATCCACATATAGTTTCTTGCATATTTTTACCTATCGAAAAATCTATCAACAAATTCGATGCCCAAACAGGTCAGCATTAACAGTAAAAGTTTTCAACTTGAATCTTGATTTTCCTTTTATCTTTTTTGAATTAATTTTAAGAAAAGTTTAAGAAAGAGATACATACAACAGTATATACGTACAACTTTTTGTTGGGGAGTACATGAATCCAACTTGTTTGGAGGGGTTTTGAGAACCCGGTTTTGAAAATCCGAATTCTCAAAATCCTAACCCAAAAGCCCTTGGAAACATTTGGAAATCAAATAAGGGAAAGTTCTCAAAACCCGGTTTAGAAATCCCAACCAAACAAGGCTACATGCAATTTGTTGCTTACCTACCACGCTTACCTTCAAAAAAATGGTCCAACAAATGCCCACTCTCAACACTAGTACTTTACAAAATGCCAACTTTTTAACTGATACAAGTAATTTCTGGTTAAAAAAAAAAACTGTTAATTAATCTACACCAAACCGCCTATAATTCTTTTCTTTTTCCCATTTGAGTTCTAATAATATGCAGTAACGCAGACAACCTTTTATTCCAGCTTCCCTATTTTTGGTAACCACAGTTTCCTTTAAGAGCATCCCAACAATGAGAATCCAAATCCTTCTTCAAAAGAATGGTAAAGAGTGTTTTACCTACTCATATCTCTTTCAATACTCCAACAATCCTCCATATTACTCTTTCTATACCAATTAAAGGGTTTTGCTATTCCACACCCATTGGGTGGTCGGGTAGAAATAAAAAAGAATTCAGCTTTTAATGATGGTGTTACATGTGTACGTGTAATGATTTCTTGCGGTGCATTCTCCAACAATTTGAGCACGGGTTCTCCCATTTCTTTTAGAATGATGAGCTTAACCTTTTACTGTAGCTATTTTTTTGCATTTATAACTCTACCCCATTTTCTTCAATTTCTCTCTCTCCCTTGCAGTCGGACTTGGGGTTTTCGAAGTGACCCGGGTCATTGATCCTATTGTGGACACTTTGAAATCTTTATTTGGGATCAAAATCGTTTATTTTTTCAAAATATTGAGGATATTATGGGTACCAAAAATTATAATCATCGGAGACTTGTAGACACATAATTAACTGCTAATATCCAATTAATTTGATTTTTTACATGAACGATCTCTCAACATTTTTGACAAATTGTACAATTTTGATCTAAAAAAAGATTATAGATGCCCCACAATTGCGATCACTACGGCCTCATTCAGTTGTCAAGAAAGTATGAAAAATGATAGAAACTCAACTTTCCCATAACTTTTGGAGTGTTCAGTTACTAGGAAAATTATATGGCCCACATAAATATTTTTTCCACTAGAACTCACTTTCCCTCAAAATGCATCCTGGAAAAATGAAGGAATTATGTATCGCGAAAAAGTTTGTTTCCGCCAGTTACACTTTCTGAAAAAATCCTTTATCAAGTAAGCACTCACAGGAAAGTAAATTTTCCTTTTCTTTCATTCACTTCACTTCATTTTTTTTATCAGGATTAACTTTCTCATGTAACATTGTTGACAAATGAACGGAGCCTAAGAGATGTAGTGACTTTGATCACTACAGGTAACCCACATCCCAATCAGACACTCCACTTTACTAGTTCCAACTCTCTTTTTTTTTCTTTGAAATAGTTTTCTTTTAACTCTAGTACGGCCCGTTTTGACTAAAATAGTTTATTTGGATTAAATTTTTTCTTATTTATTTAAAAAGAAATTGCATTCATTAGTCTGTGTTGATTTTTTTTTAAATTCTTGGTTCATCTCAAAGACAGTAATTTAGAAAGTTAAAAATTAAAAATTAAGATCATAATCTTTAAAAAATTCATTAAGGGCAGAAAAATCCAAAACAAAACGACTTTTTAGATTATTTCTTACTTTATTTTAAAAATAATTTGGTCAATAAATTAATAGCTCACACTGGGCTCACAAGGATATATCTAGCTTCCTCCACGCCTCCTGCTATTCTCTCTAGGCTAGCTTTAGCAAATTACAAGAGTATTATTTTCATTCCAATTTTGAGCAGTTCATCTTCCTGAGAAATTGTTGATGGGTCTATAAATTAGGTTTAAAAATTATCTACATAGGAAAAAAGGAAAATGTTAAGATATGCCTAGTGAACTTATGTTTATGTCGAATTTTTTTTTTGAAATGTACAAAAAAATTATAAAAGTAGATATAAATATATTGAAAAATATAAAATGTGCACCGGAATGTGAGTTTTTTTCCCTTATGTTTATTATGTATCCAATAGGCATGAAGACCAAAAAAAAAAAAAACTACTCCCTCCGTCCCAAATTGGATGTCCATTTTTGAAACCTGTGTCATTTTCAATTGCTTATATTTTTCAATATGAATTTCCAAAAATATCCAATAGGGATCTTGTTTGATAGTTTTCGATGAGTTCTATAATACAAAGTGTTCATAATTATGAAAAACATTATAAATAGAAAGATATAACAATCGAAAAATGGCACGGATTTCAAAAATGGACATCTAATTTGGGACGGAGGGAGTAAATGCTGATTGGTTCCGCTCCAACTGGGGGAGTAGTAAATAGCTGGAGGATAATTTGGTGATTTGCTGCTGAAAGTATTCAATCTAATCAATGCAACATGACAGAGCATAAAAGTACACGAAGTTACTGATAAAGGCGAGCGTGTAATACACAGTTGACCACCCATAGGGTTGTCTACAGCTTTTGCCGATTTTCAACCCTGCCAGAGGCTACCTTGGAACTCACAGAAATTGGCTCTGTAGGCTGACGGTAGAGTAGAAATTTCGTTCATTAATATTACTACTATCACCTTGTTTGAAAAGATTTTTGAGAACTGGTTCTCAAAATTCTTGAAAGCCCTTATTGAAAACCCAAATAGATTTTTGAGAATCGGTTTTCAAATCCCTTCAAAAAAATAAAATAACAGAAAATCCATTGTGGAAACCGAACAAGAGAGGATTTCGAAACCTGATTCCGAAAACTCAAACGAACAAGCCATATAGTATATCGTAGTCATAGACTCATAGCACGTGCCGCCATGAGGACAAGACGTCAATTTCATATCATACTCATAAAATTTGTGGGACCAGTTTGCCGATGCTATTTGCAGATAGTGGACAAGACGTCAATTTCATATCATACTCATAAAATTTGTGGGACCAGTTTGCCAAAATCATGGTATTTCTCATAAAATCAAATGAGAGACTCAGCCTAAGCCCGACCCCCGAGACAGTCAATCCAAGGGGGAGAAAATGCCATCTAAATTTGAGTAAAAATTTAGTTCTCATCATATTTTGTAACTTAGGACACAAATTTTTAGTTATCAACACTATTGTTCGACTAGAAAACAATACTAAAAAAAAAGACATACTGTAAAAGTTTAAGATGGTAAAGTGGAGGGGATTGAAAAAACTACCCCCTCCATCCCATAAAATACAAGCGGTTTAGGGCTTGGATCTATTAGTCGTACACGTGTATGCAAAGGAGAGTAGGAGCATCCAGAATCGGTATTAGCAGGGGATAAACCTAGGATCATGCTACGGGTACAGAAGAGTTTTGCACAGAAAATGTACAATGGATTTTGGGGCCCACTTTTGGGTCCCACACGAATAATCTGAACCGTTAAATAATTTCAAAATAATTTTTCCTAGGGCCTTGTGAAAAATCAGCTCAATTGGATATGCGTAACTAGTTGATCCAAAACTCCAAGTTTTCATTCATAAGGAAAAATTATTTTGAAATTATTTAACGGTTCAGATTATTCGTGTGGGACCCAAAAGTGGGCCCTAAAATCCATTGTACATTTTCTGTGCACTCCACAATCTGTACACATAGGTTTTCAATTGGATATGCGTAACGGATAAACCTATGCGTACAGATTGTGGAGTGCACAGAAAATGTACAACGGCTTTACATGCCGACACGGTAATCGAGCTAGGAAGCCGGTGGTGCAGAAGCCAAGGAAGTCCTCGGCATTACATGCCGACGCGGTAATCAAAGAAATCAACCGCCTCATCGAAGCCGAGTCAGTCCGAGAGGGGTTGTATACCCGGTTGGCCAACACCGTCGTCGTTAAGTAAAAGAACGACAAATGGCGGATGTGCGTGGACTACACCAACCTGAATGATGCCTGCCCCAAGGACTGCTTTTCGCTTCCTCGGATAGACCAGCTGGTGGATGCCACGACCGGGTACGCCTGACTGAGTTTCATGGATGCTTACCGAGGGTACAACCAGATAGCCATGGACGTCATGGACCAAGAGAAAACGGCCTTCATCACGCCGAGGGGGACTTATTGCTACAGGGTTATGCCATTTGGCCTGAAGAACGCCGGGGCAACGTACCAACGGATGGTGTCCAAGATGTTCAACAAGCAACTCGGCGATATTATGGAAGCGTATATCGACGATATGGTTGTTAAAAGTAAGTACGCCGAAGACCACCTCGGGCATTTAAAGAAGATTTTTAGGATACTGAAGGTGCACAGGCTTCGGTTAAACGTCGAGAAATGTGCCTTCGGCGTTGGTTCAGGAAAATTTCTGGGATACCTTGTTACTCGGCGTGGGATCGAGGCAAACCCGCGCTAAATCACGTCCATCCAAAATCTTCGAGCGCCAACGACTATCAAAGAGGTGCAGAAGCTGACTGGGATGGCGGCGACGTTGGACCGATTCATCAGCAAGTCCTCGGACGTATGCCGTCCATTCTTCCAATCCATCAAAACCAGCAAGAGGGCCTTCAAATGGACGGCCGAGTGCTATGTCGCACTGGCCGAGCTGAAGAAGTACATGTCACGGGCACCCCTCCTTGTCACCCCAAAGGGAGATGAAGATCTCTACCTTTATTTGGCAGTCTCGGAGCATGTCGTAAGCTCGGAGCAGCAGCCAATATACTACTCGAGTAAAACCATGCTACCCGTCGAGACCAGGTATCTGTCAATTGAGAAGCTGGCACTTGCCCTTATAACTGCAAAAAGGAAGCTACTTCCCCACTTCCAGTGCCACACCATCGTTGTGATCACCGAGTACCCATTGCAAGCCATCTTGAGGAAGGCCGACCTCTCGGACAGAATATGCAAGTGGTCACTAGAATTGGTTAACTTCGACGTTCAATACGAGCCTCGAATGTCAATCAAGGGGCAAGCGTTAGCTGACTTCATTGTCGAGCTCACGCCTAGGATGGACGCTGATGTTAAGGCCAACAATTACGATGAAGAGGGCTCCAGCAACCCGTTGCCGAGCATACCGGCCCCGGTGTACACCGACTTCATCTTGAAGCGTTCACCCCCTCGGATCGCCAAGGTATACACGAGAGATTTCTGGCGCAAGCATGTAAACGGTGCTTCAAACAGCCGAGGGGCAGGCGCAGGTATCGTATTGATATCACCTGAGGGCACGCTCCACGAATACGCTATGAGCATCGGGTTGCCTTCTACTAACAACGAGGCTGAATACGACATCGCCGGCCTGCGCATTGCTAAGAGCCTCGGTGTTGACGAGGTTCACGTCTTCGGTGACTCCATGCTCATCATCAATCACCTGAACAACGAGTACGGGTCCGGAGACTCTCGGATGCTCAAGTACATCAGTCATGTTCAACTTCTCCAGAAGGACTTCAAAAGAGTTGGTTTCTAGCACGTTGAACGTGAGCACAATGCTCATGCCGACGCCCTCGCAGCGCTCGGGTCCGCGTGTTCGGAAATCAGTGGCAGTCGGACGATCACCCTCGGCGACATCCCGAACCCAAGCTTCGAGCCTGAGGCTGAGGACGTCATGTGCGTCGCCCTCGGCCCCAATTGGATGGACCCCCTCGTGGCTTATCTTCGCAATCAAACACTGCCAACAGACAAGAAGGAAGCCCATCGCATATGCTGCCAATCTGGATCCTACCTTATCTCGGACAGCGGGCAACTCTACCGTCGCACGTACATGGGGCCGGATCTCCGAGTACTGCATGAACTCGAGGTCCCCCAGGTCCTACATGAGCTACACGAGCAGTTGTGGTTGTCACTCGGGGGGTCGGTCTCTCGCCGAGCGCGCAATCACGCAGGGCTATTGGTGGCCCAATATGAGAAAGTCAGCCGAGGATTATGTGAAGAAATGTGAGGCATGCCAAAAACATGCCCCAATCCTGCATCAGCCGACTCTCTCACTCCAACCCGTCACAAGCCCCTGCCATTTTGCTCAGTGGGGGCTCGACATTGTTGGTAAGCTACCTACTGCCCCCGGCGGATTCAAGCATTTGATCGCAGGAACGGACTACTTTACCAAATGGGTTGAAGCCGAGCCGCTAATCCACATCACTGCTACCGAGGTTGAGCAGTTCATCTGGAAGAGCATCATTTCCAGGTTCGGCGTTCCTTATGACATCATCTCCGACAACGGCACCCAGTTCGTCGCCGAGGCCGTACAGAAACTCTGTAAGAAGAAGAACATCCAAATCTATCACTCCACCGTGGCTTATCCCCAAGGCAATGGCCAAGCCGAGGTGTCCAATAAATCCATCTCCTCCGGGATCAAGCGACGCCTCACCAATAAGAGGGGTAAATGGGTGGACGAGTTGCCTAAAGTTCTCTGGGGCTATAGGACCACCCCTCGGCGCGACACTGGCAGGACGCCATTCTCCATGGCATACGGCATGGAGGTCGTCCTTCCCCTTGCTGCTACCGTGCCTACAGACCGTACCGAGGCCTTCCACCCGACCACCAACGAAGAACACATAGCCGCCGAGTTCAACCATGTCGAGGACCTTCGCGATGAGGCAAATATCAAATACGCTGCCTATCAGCAGGAGGTTGCTCGGGGGTACAATAAGCACGTGAGGGCTCGGCCGTTTGCCATCGATGACCTCGTTCTACGACAGGTTGTCCAGAAGAAGAACAAGAAAAAGTTTATGCCCAACTGGGAGGGGCCATTTTGTATCACAGCCAAGGTTGGCTATGGGGCTTACAAACTGGCCGAGATGGATGGCACGGCAGTTAGTAAGCAATACGGTTAAGTCACCGTAGCATTCGGTAGAACCTAAGACTAAATCCCATAACTGTCTCGGCCGAGGGCTATTAGATAGAGGGACATTCTCACACCATCACGATGGGGGCTCGGACATTGGGTGCCCGACTGATAGGCACAACTGATGGAATTTTGACGAAATTTTTCCAACACTTTTGCTTCGGCAAAAGGCAAGGGGGCTATTCTTAAACCTTGCCCCTCGCCGAAGCAGGGGGTAAGGGTACGCTTACTCACGCTTATACATTGAACAATTCAAGCATTCAGAAAAATTCAGACGTAACGAGTAGGGAAAGAAACACATGCATTAAAATAAAACAGCATAGGGGCTCGGCTATTGTGCAACGTTCGGCGCCGGTCCCCCAACAAAACACCTGTTTTGATTACAATTTTTGAGCCCTGGCAATGGTATATCGTCCGGCCAGACTCTAAAACAAGATCCTAACTAATCCTACCGAGCCTAAAAAGTTCAAAAAAAAAGGGAAGGATCCTAAGCATCAGCAAATCCCTCCTTGTTGCCTTCTGCGCTGCTTCCGCCTGCCCCCCCGACACCATCGGGAATGTTCGGGAATGTTCTCTTCGGCTTCTTCCTCAAATGACATCTCGGGGACGGCGGGCTTGAGAGCTTCGGGGATAGACCGGAGGGGGGAGTCGGATGACACCTCTGTCATATCGAGGCCTCAGTTGACCGCCACAGGCCAGCACGCGGAATACCCAAGGAGATAGCCCTTCTTGAAGGCTTTCTCCTCGTTATCCAGGGCCGTTTGCATCTGCTGCCCGCAGATCTCCAACATGCTCGGCCTGGGCCCTTGACAGAGCTTTCTCGGCATCTTTCGCGAGAGATTCGGCAGCATTCGCCCTCTGCTCGGCGGCGCTCTTCTCCTGAGCAAGGGCATCTACTTCCTTTCTTAGCCCCTCCAGCAGCGCAAGATCCTCATCGTGGCTCTTCTTCTCGGCGGCAAGCTGTTGCTCCGCCGCGAGCTTCTCGTTACTAAGCCCGAGGATCTTATCCCCGAGGGCAAGAGCATCCTGGCCGACCTTTGAGGAATAAAACGCGTAACGAAGATTAGAGTCATCTGAACGTAAAAACTTGGGAAAAATTCGATCAACGGTTTTTAGAAGAAAAACTTACCCGTGTGGCATCGGCGCAGAGGTCGATGCAGTTCTCGCTGATCCCCTTCAGGATCTGGTCCATGTCTTGCTGAAGGGCCAGACCCTTCAGAAGTGCGACGACAATCTTTTTGTCCGCCCGAGCGCTGGCCGATTGCCTAACTGGCACGCCTCGGGCGGTTCGAAAGACTAGGGCGAACAGGTCGCCGATATTTCTCGAGATCGGTGGTGTGGTTCCAGGGGGTGTAGCGGACGGAGTTGAACCCCTCGGGGTGGGCTTTGGGGAGGCAGAGAGGATGGCGGGGGCTGGACGGAAACGTTGATGGGCGGGAGCTGGGACGTGTCGGTTTGGTCACTCCCGGCTACCAAATTTCCACCTTTGGCCTCTTGTTCGGCTGCTGGGTCTCAGAAGATGAGCCCGCGGCGGTTTGTGTTCTCTACTGCCTAATTCGCCTTTGGGCATCCCTCAGGTTGCTTCCCCCAGCCATTTCGACTTCGGTAGCAAGACCAGCGGAAAGCGTCCTTGGTCTCGGTCTTCCCCTCAGCACACGCTCTCGGCCGACGAGGTTCTGAGCCGTGAGCTCGGGATCGAAATGACGGTGGCGCCTTGGGCCTGTTCTTGGAACCGGGTCTTTGGTCCTCTTCAAGAAGCCCCTGTAAGTGGGCTCGTAACCAAGGCTCGCTGGGGCTGTCCTCCCAGGGAGCTCGAAAATCGCGTCGATTGCGTCGGCGGTGGCATCATTGGCGAGCTTCCTAGTGACCTTCCCACAAGCTGCATAAAGAAAGGGAAAGTGTTAGAGTTCGGCAATGCTTAACGACGTTCAAAGAAGATACAAATCAACATAAATAATTCAAGTATGCGAGCTCGGCTAACCTAGGTCGCCCCGACGCCATGGGATCGGGTAGACCTTTTCCTCTTCGGGACCCCAAGCAAAGTTCCCTTTGACTATAACCAGCTCACAAGCGTGGCGCTCGGAATCCGAGAGCTCGTCGATCAAGTACGGGTACTCGGAGCGTATGGTGAAATAGTACCTCCCATAGGTGGGGCACCGAGATGCCGTGTAGACGGCCATAAGGTCGTGCGGGCTTCGTCCAGGTTGTGGGCTCGCTTCAGCTTTGCAACCGAGCATATAACCCGGTAGATGTTGGTGGTGAGTTGATGGGGGGCGAGGCCATAAACGTACAGGAATTGGCGCAGCAGGCGGGGGAATGGGAACGTCAGACCACCCTCGGTTATCGCCATAAGAGGGACAGTGACTTGGTCTTCCCGATAATGGATTTTGTTATCCGTGGGCCTCGATATCTCGACATCCTCGGGGATTCTGTAGTCCCTCTTTAAGGCGGCGAGCCTCTCCGAGCTTCCGTCGAAGTACTCAAAGACGTATTGGCACGACCCATGCTTACGATTCGGTGGGGGGATCGACTCCCAGTCTTCCCCATATTCGATCCCCTGGTGTCCAACAGATGCTCCTTTGGAGCCCTCGGGGGATTGGATGTCAATGGGGGTGGCATCAATGGTCACGGTCCCGGCAAGATTTGGGCTCACCCCGTCCCCGACGACGAGGTCCTCTGCATCCCTTAAGTCGACCACGACGGGCCCCTTGCCTTTGTCGAGTGCCGAGCTAATTTCTATCGCGTCTGGGTCTGAGAAGAAGCCCCCGGAGAGGTCGGGTAGCTCCCCAGGGTTAATTCTAGGCGATAGCGGGTTGGCTTGGAGGTCGGGGGAACGGGAGCTAGTGTTCGTGTCATCCAGGGTCGGCGGAGCCCCCGACACTGTGGCCCCCTAACCCGATTCCGCTCGGATGCTGTAACCCTCCATTGCTTTCCACTAGTCTAGGGGAATGACTTGGAGAGGAGGGATGTTCAGCGGTGTAGTCGGAGTGGCCCGGTATTTGTACCCGAAGGATTTGATGTACGCATGGCGGAGGAAGGATCTGGTCTCTGTGTCGAGGCTAGGATCTTCCAGGAATTCGAGTTCTTTGCATGAAGGCTGACCCAAGCTCATCCGGACAGGAACCTACACAGTGCACGGGTGAACAAAACAAACCATCAGCTATATGCATTGGTGGTGATGGCTCTGGAGATAAAATAGCAGCGTAACAGTGCCTCTTTCCTCCCCCCCCCCCTTCTCGTATTTATAGAGGGAGGGGTGGGGGTAGGTACAGACCCCTATTGATGAGGCGCAATGATGGCGTCGTCTCGGATACGAAACGATGCACCCATCGAGCCAACCAATGGGTGACAGCTGTCCCTTTGGTTAGAGTCAAAATGGCCACCGCTCGGGAGTCGAAGCGTCAGGTCTCCCGAGCCATTGAGAGCGTGACACCTGTCCCACGTTTAAAACCGTTTGGGCGGGAAATCGAGGCAACGACGATCTGGCGAACGGCATGGCGACACATGACGTAAAACCACGTGCCGTGACAGGGGACCTGGTCGCCAGCTGTATCGCACCATCACGTCGAGAGGCAAACCCCGAAACAACGTCACATCATGCGTCCAATCGTAGTCCAGTCCGACACGCAAACAGTTGTGGATCGGGACGATGAGCCACAGCAACCCGCCGCTCGGCGAAATCAACCCCCTCAGTTGTCGTCTGCATGCCAAGGGGGTTGAGGGGCTATTGTAGCGGTCGGGTTCGCCTTGGTCCGTCTGGCTCCCTACCTACTGCGAGGTTCACCCCTGTTGACCCTGGCGGTACGACATGCGGCCGAGACCATCTCCTCCGTGCGCTAAAAAACGTGACGCCACGGGCGTAGAACGTGGATAAGGCACGATCGGGCGCGGTACGGCGCCCAGTCCGTCCTCGATTTAAAGTAGCGTTCAGGGGGGAACGCCAGGCAGCGTTGCCGAGGCTATCGCCTAAGATTCTCGGACCGGGCGTTAACCGTCTCGGTGAGACCCTCCCTGAGGGTCTCTGTTTGAGTTGGTGGACATCGACCTTATGAGCGCTCGGCAGAGCATGTAGGGGCTCGGCACCAGACGTGCCTGACAACCTGCAACGAGCATTTATGGCGCCAACCTACTAGTCAGAAGGCTACGCCTCTAAGAGGCGTATCCCGTAATTTAAGGGAATGACGTGGGCATTCCATATCGGATAAGGGATGTAGAATCCTAATGAGAGACGGATTGCACACATATATGGGAGTAAGCCCTATATGGAAAGGAATCCCGTTGCATCGAGAAGACGAGTGTGGTAATGAGACCACACCTAATAGGATGAATCCTATTATGAGGGGTTTCCTAACGTGATAAGGAAACTATGGCAACGAGGACCCTTGATCAACAAGCTAACCTAAGCCTATAAATACACACATTATGCCTAAGGTGAAAGGTGCGCTATAACTCATTGTTATACGCATTGCTCTTGGCTTATTTAGCATCACCATACTAACTTAAGTATCGGAGGGCCTTTGCCAACAAGGGCAAAGGTGCTCTAATTGTTCCTTATTTTGCAGGTTTAGAGGTGCTATCAAGATACGAGAAATCCACCCTCTACAATTGGCGCCGTCTGTGAGAAACTGCACAAAAAAGCTCTGTTTTTTGTGATTAAGAAGAAAATCAATCCATGGCTGCATCAGAACTAGTATTCCCTACTCCCAGGCGTGAGACGTCACGAGACGACGGATTAGTTACGCCACCAGCTAAAACGAAAGGGAAACAAACACGTATAGTCCCTACTGTGCCACGAAAGGGCCATGCATCAAGACGTTACGAAAAACTCCAAGAGATACCAAAGTACAGGGGCCGAAAACGACGGTCCTTGACCCTTGTGAGGTGTGATATGGAGCGGTCCCCTTCAGAAGGGAGGAGAGGCCAGAGTCCCCCACGTGAATGGAGGAACTCTGGCCGAAAATCTCACGACCACGAGAAGAGTCGTGATAGACGGGAGCAAGAGGCCGAGGAATTGGCACGGCAACTTGCCCGATGAGAACAGGAAGTTGAAAACTTGAAGCAACGCCTCAAGGAGGCAGAGAGAGATCTCCACTCTCGTTCCCATATCGTGCAACGGAAGTAAGGACTAAAAAGGGCCTAGGATCGACTTCCACGAGAAAACCTGTCCACAGGAAGGAAAGAATCTCCAGGAAAAAGGAGAGAGAGGAGCCACTCCCATGAGAAAGAGGGTGGAAAGAAACATGCAAGGGACATATACGAGAGATCTGGGTCCAACGAGCAGAGGGCCAAGGATCGTTATGGGGATGCTCGCCCAGAGGGTGGCCCGAAAACTGCACGAGAGGCAGCAAAGAAGGCCCTAGAGCAAATAACAGCCTCTCCCTAGCCTACTGGATAAGGACGGAAAGGATGCCGAGCAAGGTCAAGCACGGCACGTTCGTGCTCTATGAAACAAACACTGACCCCGTCATGCATATCCAACACTATCAGCAGGCCATGTTCATGCACGAGAACGATGATGCCGTGCTGTGCAAGATGTTTCCTTTCAGTCTCGGGAAGGTGGCGCTTAGTTGGTATCACAAGCTACCAGCAGGATCGATACTTTGTTGGGCTCAGCTTGCTGAGGAGTTCTGTGCACGATTTCTCACAAGCCGTGCTGCCCCAAAAACTTTTGATGTCTTGACGGCAATGAGGCAGAAGGACGAGGAGACCTTGAGGGATTACGCCAAGAGGTATTGGGAAACTTTCAACGAGATTGAAAACTGTAGTGAAGAGTACGCCCTGGCCACATTCAAAATGAGCCTGCCCATGCATAGCAAGTTACGAGAATCACTTACTATGCACCCGGTCAAAACCATTGCCAAAGTTATGGAGAGAATCCAAGAGCACGCCCAGGTAGAGGATGACATCATCCGTTTAGGAGGCAAGATTGTGTCAGGATGGCTCCCGAACCCCCCCCCCCCCCCCCAAGGAAGCCTCTGGAATCCAAGATGTATAAGAAGGAATACAATACCGGCAAAAAGGAGTTTGGAACAGGGAGGAAGGACGTCTCGGATCCAAAATCCTACTTTAGTGTTTTGGCAGCATTCAACATGCCAATCTATAAGATGTTGTACCGTATCAAAGACCAGACGTGGTTCAGAAGGCCCCCAAAGATGACTGGGAACCCACAGAAGAGGAGAGCCACCAACCAGCATTGTAGCTACCATCGAGATTGGGGCCACATGACTGAGGATTGTGTGGAGTACAAAAAGTTCTTAGACAAGCAAGTGGCCGCAGGGCATCTGAAAGAATTCCTGGCAGACGAGCAACAATACACCGAGCAAAACGAGGATTTGGACTGTGATAAGCCCCCAAAAGGGACCGTCCATATGATACATGGGCTGGCGACCCCTTACACGAGCAACGAGGTGCGGCATGTACGTCGAGTAAACGGTTCACAAGAGGCGCTGAAGCTTGGCCTGAAGCGGTCAAGGGAAAAGGAGGTAGTGGAGCTTCCCATAACTTTCTTCGATAAAGACTTGGTGGGAGTCACTCTTCCACACAATGATGCCCTAGTCATAACCCTACGAATAGGGGAGTATGGCGTGGAAAAGATTTTGGTAGATCAAGTTGCGAGCACCGAAATCATGTACTACAACAGTTTTAGGAAGATGAACCTACCCGTCGAAAGCCTTAAGATGAGCTTGACACCGCTGGTCGGCTTCAGTTCACCCAGTGTGGCCGCTAGGGAAGGTCAGTACGAGCAGGATCGATTGTCCTCAAGACTGATTTTCTAGTGGTAGATCTGCCGTCCACCTATAACGTGATTATAGGCAGGACGTGGATGCACAAGATGAAAGCAATACCATCCACCTACAACTAGAAAATCAAATTCCCAGGGCCGGATGACATTGAGATAATCAGAGGAGACCAGAAGGTAGCAGATCAATGCTTCAACATGATCTTGAAGGGGGCACCGAAGCCTCAGTCCGTGCAAACTGTGGAGGTGCCCGATCAGCCAACCTTGGCAGACGTGGGGGGCGATCCAAACCAGAAAGTTGTCGAAGGATTAAAGAAGGTACAAATCAACGAGGATGATCCAGAAAGGTATTTCCTGATCGGCGAGAATCTAACCGACCAGGAGGAAAAAGAGTTAGTGGATTTCTTGAAAGACCACATGGATGTCTTCGCATGGACACTGCAGGAGATGCCAGGGATTGACCCTGAGGTCATCTGCCACCACCTAAATGTGGATCCTCAGCATAAGCCAGTAATCCAAAAGAGAAGGAGGTCGGCACCACAGCACGCAGATGCTGTGATCGAGGAAGTAGACAGGCTGCTCGAGGCGAACGCAATAAATGAGGTGGACTACCCAGAGTGGCTGGCCAACACTATTGTGGTAAAAAAGAAGAATGGGAAGTGGAGAGTGTGCGTAGACTTTACCAGCCTGAACAAGGCATGTCCAAAGGACAGCTTTCCACTCCCAAGAATTGACCAGTTGGTGGATGCAACCGCAGGCTATGAGCAGATGAGCTTCCTTGACGCATATCGTGGGTATCATCAGATAGCGATGTATGAGCCCGATCAGGAGAAAACGTCTTTTATGTCTCCCAGGGGCTTGTACTGCTATAAGGTAATGCCCTTTGGATTAAGGAACGCAAGGGCAACCTACCAGCGTTTGGCTACAATTATGTTCAAAGAACAATTAGGAAAAACCATGGAAGTTTATATAGATGATAAGGTGGTTAAAAGCAAGGCGAAACAAGGGCATCAAGCCGATCTGAAGGAGACGTTTGATATATTAAAGAGGTATCGGTTAAAGTTGAATGCCTCAAAGTGTGCTTTTGGGGTCAGCTCTGGGAAATTCTTCGGCCACTTCGTAACTAGGAGAGGAATAGAAGCAAACCCGGATCAGATCACGGCTTTACAGAATCTTAAGAGCCCCAGGACTATGAAAGAAGTCCAGAAGAGAGAGGGGTACGAGTGGGGAACCGAGCAAGAACAGGCGTTTGTAGATCTCAAGGCATACTTATCTTCCCCGCCCTTGCTCTCATCTCCTTATGCAGGGGAACGGCTTATACTATATTTGGCCGTCTCCGAGCACGCCGTTAGCTCGACACTTCTACGAGAAAGGGGGACTGGGCAAGCACCCGTTTATTTTGTAAGTAAGGTACTTTTGGACGCAGAAACGAGGTACTTGCCACTAGAGAAACTTGTGTACGCCCTGGTGACAGCGTCGAGGAAGTTGCCCCATTAGTTCCTTGCTCATCCAATCACGGTGTATACGGAGCACCCGTTAAGAGCAATACTTCAGTGGGCAGCTTGTCTGGGAGGATCTCGAAATGGTCAGTAGAGCTGAGCCAGTATAACTTGGACTATCAACCAAGGACAGCCATAAAGGGACAGGCTTGGCAGACTTCGTGGCTGAATTCTCACCAAAAGTTGCACTACCACCTCCACTCCACGAGAAGGAGTCGGGGCCCGAAATGCCCAGGTGAGAGACCGACCAGGACCCAACGGAATGGAAGCTCTTTGTTGATGGCTCGTCATGCAACAAAGGAGCAGGGGCAGGTATAGTGCTAATATCCCCTGAAGGGTTGGTCCTGGAACATGCATTAAGATTTGGGTTTAGTGCAACGAACAATGTTGCAGAATACGAGGCCTTGCTCGACGGTCTAAGGAATGCTCAGGAATTGAAAGTCTAGAAGCTTAGGGTATTTTGTGACTCTCAGTTGGTGGTAAATCAACTGTCAGGGGAGTACACCGCAAGGAGTGAAAATATGGCAACTTACGTGGAAGCAGCCAAGGACCTGTTGGATAAGTTTGAGGTCATCCATATCCAGCAAATTAGCTCGGGTCAAAACGCTCATGCGGATTCACTCGCTTGCCTAGGGTCAGCAGTACAAACAGAGTTTAAAAGGTCGGTGATTCACATACCTCGGCGAACCGAGCATTGGCAGATCTGTAGAGGTTGTGATGGAGACTGGCCTTGGGCCGAGCTGGATGGACCCAGTTGTTGCTTATTTAAAGGATGGCACGCTGCCAGAAGACAGGAGGGAGGCACACAAAATAAAGGTCAAGACAGCTAGATTTTGGCTCTCCCCAGAAGGTAAGCTTTATAGAAAATCTTATTTAGGCCCTTATTTGTTGTGCGTGCACCCTGCCTTGGTACAGAAATTCTTACACGAGATACATGCTGGGACATGTGGCGGTCATACTGAAGCACGGTCCATAGCCCACCGAGCAATCTCACAAGGGTATTGGTGGTCATACATGCAGGAGGATGCAAAACTGTTTGTCAAAACATGCGAGAAGTGCCAAAGGTACTCACCTTTGATCCGTGCACCAGCTGAAGATCTTTTGCCATTGACTAGTCCGTGGCCATTTGCTCAGTGGGGTTTGCATTGAAGGGTTTTGAGTTCAAATTTTCTTTTCTTTTGTCCAGCTTCTAATTTTTTATACTTCCATCTCGTCGACTAACAAATCGAACCTAAACCTCAATTTATTAAGCCTGTTAAAAAACTGAGCCGAACATGAGTTTCACAATATTCAGCTCGACTAGGCTGGCGAATTTGGAGTTAAAATATAATTAATAATTCTCTTGGAGAGAAAAAGAGCAAAAAATATTCCGAATCTTGGGGCACTGGGGGTTATGCGCGTTCGTTTCTTTCAGTGCCTCGAAATTAGTCGAGGTGTACACAAATTGACCCGGATATCTAATTATAAAAAATAAAAAAAAAGAGATGGCACCTATGAAGTCTGTTGTGTTGGGGAGGGCCGGAGGGGTGACTTTTGTTTTCAATCCTGATTTTACAACGTGGGAGGGGTGACATATGATTTGTTTTGGGAGAATGGGGCCACATGCAAGGGCGGATCTATTAAGAGGCAGAGGGGGTCAGTTGAACCCCCCTCGGTTGGAATTTCCCCCGGATATATGTGTATATTTTTTGTTATTTTGGTCATTTTGTCCTAAGATATTTATAGATTTGGTCATTTTGCCCTAAAATATCTATTTATTTGGTCATTTTGCCCTAAGATATGTCTAGATTTGGTTATTTTGCCCCAAGATATGTGTAGATTTTTTGTTATTTTCATCATTTTGCCCAAAGTAATCATACTCTCTTCTCTATATTTTGGTCATTTTGCCTTAACAATCGTCGGGGATAGATGTAAAAGTAGCAAACGAAATCATAAGTTATGGTTGACATAGTACTTTTTATATATGTTGTACGTAGTTGACCCCCCTAACGGTAAATCCTGCGTCCGCCCCTGGCCACATGCCATGTTTTTGGGGGTGGAAGTGGGGTCAGGCAATTATGTTGACTGGTTTTAGAAATAAGGGAGAGAGAGAGCATCTCCAATGCATCTCATATCTCTCTATTTTAGAGGCCGGACGTAACATATTGAGGTGAAATTTTGTAGTTTATCCTATCATTTTCTCAACTTTTTGTACTTTTTGGAGGGGCTCATCATCATTTTTAAAGATTTAGATAAAAAAAATAGAGGTGTGAGTCTCTATATTTAGAGGTGGGTCTCTAAATATAGAGACTCACTTCCAAATATAGAGATCAAATCTCTAAAAAGGACGATAGGTCCCCAAAGATTCACTCATAAAGTACAAAAAGTTGAGGAAAAGAGGGGATAAATTATAAAATTTTCCCTTAATATGTCACATCCAATCTCTAAAATAGAGATATGAAGATGCGTGCTCAGAGAGGGTAAGAGCATCTCCAACCCATGCTTTTTCCTTCAAAATGAAGAACGAAAGTGACATATCAAAGGGAAATCTTGTTACCCTCTTTTGCTCAAAAAGTTGTACTGTTTGAAGGACCCATCCTCCTTTTTAGAGAATTGATTCTTCAAATTTGAAGAACCAAAATAAATTTGAAGAATGGGTTCCCTCCAAATAGTACAACTTTTTGATGAAAAGGGAGTGTAAATTACAAAATCTCCCCGTCATATGTCATTTCCATTCTTCATTTTGAAGATTTGAAAATTGATTGGAGATGGTCTAAGGGCATCTCCTACCCATCTCCAAAACTCTCAATTGGAGAATGGATGAGACATATTGAGGGGATATTTTGTAATTTATCCTCCCATTTCTTCAACTTTTGTATTTTATTAGAGAATCTTGGAGGGACCCATTGTACTTTTTACCCAAAAGTAAATTTGGAGATCAAATCTCTAAAAAGTACGATGGTCCCTCCAAGATTCTCTCGTAAAGTATAGAAGTTAAAGAAATTGGAGGATAAATTACAAACTATCCCCTCAATATGTTTCATGCATTCTCCATTTTGGAGTTTTGGAGATGGGTAGGAGATGCCCTAAGAGGTGTAGTTCAAAAGAAAGGGTAAGAGGTGGAGGGAGAAACCAACTGAATTTGAATTTCAAACAAATTCAAACGAACACAGCCTTTTTAGGGGGATTAATATATACTAGAAATTGCCGGTGCCTAAAGGCACGGCACGACACATTTTTTCCAATTATGTTTCCTTTTTAATCATTTTTTTCAATTAAAGTTAAAAACACAGTTCAAAGAAATATACAAATGGGTCTCTCATAAACCAAATAAGAGGAGTTGAAACCAATGGAAATGTATAATGGAGAGAGAGGGAACTTGGATCTGGGGAGTGCAAATGAAGCTTCTTTATCCTACACTTTTAAGATCCAACGACAGGAAAATAGGGAAGCATAATGGACGGTCGTGATTTATGTGTGTCTCTCAGCCAATGAGAGCTTGACACACACATAAGTTTTCAACTATCTAAAAAGTACGATGGTCCTTCCAAGATTCTCTCATAAAGTACAAAAGTTAAAGAAATTGGAGGATAGATTACAAAATATCCCCTCAATATGTTTCATCCATTCTCCATTTTGGAGTTTTGGAGATGGGTAGGAGATGCCCTAAGAGGTGCAGTTCAAAAGAGAGGGTAAGAGGTGGAGGGAGAAACCAACTGAATTTGAATTTCAAACAAATTCAAACGAACACGGTCTTTTTAGGGGTATATATATATATACTAGAAATTGCCCGTGCCTAAAGGCACGACACGACACATTTTTTCCAATTATGTTTGTTATTTAATTTGTTGGGGACAAGTTTGTTATTTCACTTTCTTTTCCTTTTTTATTTCATGGGGAAATTACGTTTCAGAGGTAAGGAGGAAAAATAATTACACATTCATGACACACTTATTGGAAATCACTTCATGAATGAAACGGAAAAGAATAATTCCACATAAGTGGCACCGAGAGATAGATTGTCCAAATTACCCCTCAGGCTAAAAACTACCCCCCACTCGACTAAT
>JAXBDA010006335.1:0-21157 GCA_036023075.1 Gaultheria prostrata | reverse complement strand
ACTTATTAACTGGAGTACCAACCAAACATCAGAAAACAAAAAAATGGAAATTTATTTTTGCCAAAACAATTTTACATGTAAAATATTTTACATCTGAAAACATTTTACATTGAACCAAACGGAGCCTAGATTTCTATAACATTTTTTTTTTTTTGGGCTCTCAGTATAAATTCGGCCTTCAATCTTGCTTCCACCATCGACTTGAAGATATAATCATCAGGCTATCAATGGGGTGAGTTCCGCTGCAATAACACAATAAATTACATACACATTGCTTAGCGAAAAAAATTATGTACACATAGCAGATATGTAATTTTAGAATGAAAATTCATTTTTGCGAAGTCCATTTTTTTTTCTTTTCTTTTTGGCTTACATATTTTGTACTACACTGCAGGGTTATCATACAAGTTTTATGCAGTTATGTAACACTCCCTCTGTATGCCTTGGTGGCACAGGTTAGTAATGCAAAATCTCTTAATATATTCCATATAGTAAATCAGATCCTTCTAGGAGAAAAAAGAGAGGAAGAAATTGCCTGAATCAGAAAGGGTATGACACAAAATAAGAAACGTCACTTCAACAAAGTAATAGGATTGCGAAAGTCATTTTTTAGGTTGTTAGAACGAGTAGACTGGTTAGTGTCAAAATAACATTGTCATTTTTCCAGCTCGCATCATTTCAACAAGGTAAAAAAATATCAAATGCTACCGCATTGGTTTGGTGCTTTTTTGGCACAATCTCAAAATCAGACTAGTCGATTAAATCCATCTAATTTTACCATGCAAATAAAATGGCTTAGCTGATATGCCAATTTGGCATGCATGGAACTTGGCACAAGGGTGTAGAACATTTTATCATTCTTTTTTTTTTATTCCTTCACCCCCTAAGACTACCGTCCCACATCCTTTGTGCCCAAAACCCCTATGCCTCTGTGCCGAGGGGCTTTTGGCCGTTGATTGTGATTTTTTTTCCTTATGTTTTAATATTTCTTTGTGATCCGACGGCCAGGAAATCTCTCGGCAAAGAGGCACATGGATTTTTCGGCACAGAGGATCTGGAGTCCTAAGACTAATAGAGGATCTGGGCTCCTAAGACTAATATCAGCAATAAAAACTTATTGGAAACCTGTAACTCCAAAATTTTACCAAAACAAGCATTTTAATATTCATGATGCCCAAATTTGGGTTTGACATGAACTTTGACACATTGATGAACTTGCTCTATATATTCAATAATTTTAATTCCATATAATTAGGTTCATGCATTATTAATCTAATCCCATTCTCCTATATAACATCTCTCTGAAGAGATTGTGATTTTCTTTTAAAGTACTAGAATTAAAAATAAAATGAATACAGTAATTATGAAACTTTCGTTAACAAGTGTTTTTTTTTTGGAATTTTCCACAGATGGGCTCCACCATGAAACCAACCATCTTTAACGACCGAGTCGCAACCGCTTTGCGTAACTGGCACCGCACCGCCAAAAAGCAAGCCAGAAACGGCCACCAATCAGAAACCGCCACGTGGACGCCGTTATCGAGCCGGCCTGGAACGCCACTCCACGGCCACGGCATGTCCCCTCTCCATCTCTTGAACAGCTACAGAGACAGCGCTGCCGTCGATACCAGCCGTCAAATGTCGCCGACAAAATCCGACGGTGAGATGATCGAAGTGTGGGACCCCGAAATCGCGAGGTCACGCTCCCCGAGCCGCCATCACGATCGAAGGGAGGACTCTAGAATGAGTCGATGGAGTGATCAAGTGGGAGACGAGATCGGAGAACTTGGAGTGTCGCAGACGACGGATTTGGAGTCACGCGCCGCCGTGAATGGTGGTGGTCAACGGGAAGTGAGAATTAATTTGAGTGATTTCTCGTTCAACAAAAGCGACGATCGTATACGTGGAAAAGAATTTATCAATTGATTTTTATTTCATGTGAAAGAAATGTTGTATACACGTAAAGTTGAGAATAGGGAGAGAGATTCAATAAATATTGTACTCCACTTACTCTTTTTTTCTTTACATTTTTTAAATATATTTTTACATTTATTTTTTTTACTTTGTAAAGTACTCCATATATATATATATTTTTTGTAAAATTGATGTATACCACAATATTTATTGGAAAATTATACACGTACAACACATGGCTCCAACAAAATCTTCCAACAGCCCAAAACGATGTCGTTTTGGGCCTGTTGGTAAAAAAAAAAACCCCCTCACACATTTCGTTCGTTCGACCAGAGAGAGAGGGGGGCGTGCCACCACCCACACCCACACGCACCACCATCGGCGCCCCATATCTCCAGCCTCCCTCTCCACCTCCGGCAACGGCCGCCGCTGCCAACACGTTTTGAAAAAGAAGACAGAACAGATCAAACACATGATTACATATATTTGGAGACAATTGTGTTTCGAAAGTTAGGTTTTAGATTGAGATTGAAACTGTGGTCGTTTGCTGCTGATTTGCACATATGATTATGTATGTGTGTGTTAGATAATTGTAATTTGATATTTGGGTTTTAGGTTCAGATTGAATCTGTGTTTGTTTGCTGCTGATTTGGGATTTTATCACATGGAGATTTATCCAAAAGAGGTAGCACAAGACAATATCTAAATCACAGGGGTTGGCGGTTGTCGATGATGATGGTGGTTGCCGAAGGTGGGGAGCCGCAGGGGGTTGTGGCGGTCATGCTTCGCGACTCAGTTCTCCATCTCTTCTCTTCTTTATAGATCGACGAGGGGAAGGGGATCTGATATTCTGATTTTTTTTTTTTTTTGCCAACAGGCCCAAAACAATGTCGTTTTGGGTTGTTGGAAGACTTTGTTGGAGCCATGTGATGTACGTGTATGGGGATTTAATTTTTTGAGCATAATTTAATTACGAAATTATATGGTTACCACCCAGAGCAAATCTAATATAGACGAAATTTTGATTTACTACAAGATAAATTAACGTGAATTATAGATATATGACTAACATAAAAATGAAATGTACACTTGGATTTTCTAATATCCCAACAATTCATGGTAGAAATAAGTGTTCATCCTGCACGTAAACTAATTGTTTTTGTTTTTTAACAAGTCATGTAAACCAATACTATCAATTTTTCCTTTCAAGAAGGGTGGGTTTAGCAGTGAAAACTCGAATTTGATTGGACAAGGTCCATGGTCAAGGTCCCATGACCCATTTTCCGGCTAAACATACTCCTAACTAGGGCTGTAAATGAATTGGGCAGTTCGTAAACTATTCGAGGCTCGGTTCGGTAAGAGCTCGTTCGAGTTCGATTCGTCTACTAAACAAACTGAACTTGAACCTCAATATTAGGCTCGTTCCATAAATGAGCCGAACGTGAACCTAAGTGGATTCGGCTTGGTTAGGCTCTCGAACCTGGGGTCAAAATATAATTAATAATACTTTAGAGGTCTACCTGTAAATATTTTATAGTTTGAGGGATTTAGTTCTCAATATTTTCTCTCTTATGTTGTTTTTCTTTCGATTTTTTTATTATTGTGGTAGATTTGTTTGTTTTGGTTTGATTTCTTGATTATTGTGGTACATCTACATGTAATATTGTTTTGAAGCATGTCTCTTTCCTTTATTAGTTTGTGTTCTAAATTGCTAACGAGCCCTACCGAACTGGATTTGAGCCTGAATTTGGCTCATTTCAGTTTAACGAGCCCTAGCTTTAAAAAAATTTCACGAGCTGAACTCGAGCTCACTTGTCTAGGCTCGAATCGAACCCGAGCCAACCCCGAGCCTGACTCATTCCTTACCGTACTGATCCCGACCATTATAAGATTCGACTCGATTCGGCTCGTTTACCGCCCTACTCCTAACATATAAGTCTAATGTAATGAGGCAGTACTTTGATGTGACAATTCCGTTTATTTATTTATTTTACCGGACTAATCATTAATACTAAAAGATTGGTATACATGATATTTACTACTCCTACTATTTTACCTTAAATTTGTGTAATTCATAATTCAAATCGTGATAATTTTAAATAAAATACATCTCCGAATAAATAAATATAGTGATTGTCAATTTGCCTGAAAGTGCCTGGTAGATAAAATATTGCCATATGTGCAGATAAACAATCAATTAGCACGTTATTATCACTCGCAGAAACGAATTGAAAAATCACAAAATCCATTTTTAAAAAAAAAATAAAGTTCTTGGCATTTTTATTGCAATCAAAGATAACTCATCGAGGAAGTGGAGCACTGTCTCCAGAGAGAGAGAGAGAAGCATCACCAAATCAATCAACAGAACCAAACGCCTCCTTCCAGAAACGTCGTTTTCGTTGTTCTCTCACTTTGCTTTGACGACATTAAACCAAACCCAATCCAAAAATCTCTACTCCTGCTTCGACTCATCAATTCTCGATTGACTCATCGATCGATCAATTAATCCTCTAATTGATCGATCAATTGATCTAATTTTTTAACGGCCATGGAAGTCCGTCACACTCAGACGACGGACAATTCGTCAGTCCCTCAGCAGCAGCAGCGGCCGTCGCCATCAAAGCAGCCTAAACCCTCCCCTAATCCCGTTGACACTTCTTCCGTCTCTCAAAGGTCTTTTCTTTTCTTTTCGAATCTTGAAATTGGTTTCTATTTTGATAAAGGAAGCATCTTTTTCATCTATTGTGTCTGATAGAGGCACTGTTTGGTAGGGAAAAGATTGTTAAGTTTTGGGTGTTCAAAAAAACTATGTTTTCCTTTTACTTTCCTGCAGATTTGGCAGCCACCAAATGGAGGGGCTATGATTTTGCTCTTTTCAAATTCTTTTATTGGAAAGTACCCAAAATTATCCTCCTATTCTTATTAGTTGTTGTCGAGAAATTGAGGGAATAACAAATAAGGAAAAAATATATATTACAGTTTCGAATCTTTTCATATGCTGGGAACTCGGGAGAGAAGAAGGCATCAATTATCCTTCTATGTCCTCAGGGCCGGCCCAAGAATTTTGAGTGCCCTGGGCGTAATCTAAAAATTGTGCCCTTAAATATTTTTCAATAACAATCACATTACGAGAAAGTCAAAACAATGTAAAGTTCTACTAATTATTACATAAGAGCACATGCAATGGGCCAAAAAGAGATTCGATGTAAATTGTGCAAGTTCAAAAAAATGGAAAAATGATATTTTTTTTGTTTCCCACTCACACGAGCACATATACTTGCTTTTCTATCAATTACTAATTCTAATCTTCCTCCCCAATCTGATATTACAGTGATAAAATTATTTTGCTGAAATTCAGTAGACAGTAGGAAATATAAGTTATAAAATTCATCTTTAGAAACATAATTTTGCTCTACAAGCCGAGTTCTATGATGCTCGGGCTCGGCTTGCTAAAATGTACTTGAGCTCGAGCTCGAAACGAAATACCAAAATTGATCAAGTGGTGAAGAAACTATGACATTGGGGTGAAGGGACTCATTGTTGTTCAGGGTTTTTATTCATTGCTGTAGTATTGCGGTTAGAGGACAGTCACAATTAGTTTGTAGCAATATTTTGAAAACCAAACCGGTGAGCGAACATGAAAAGGGATCGGGTGGACGGTTCACCGGTTCGACCACGGTTGACCCGGAGTTGAACCGTGACGTCATATATATGTATATTATGTGTATAAATAAATATTGCTATAACTTCATATCATTCTACTTTATTTTTCACATGGTAGTTTGGAGAGTATATTAAGTTCTTTTTTTTTTTTCTTTGGAAAAGGTCAATGAGCATTTAAATTTTGATAAAATAGAGAGCTGGAATGATTTTCGCAACTAGTAGTCATAATAAGTGCTGTTGGAAGAAGGGACAGTGGAATGCATGAAACGCATATTGATGTCAGTCCCACATCAGCTGGGAGGAAAGAAAAATATCCCTTCCTCCTTATAAATTACGCGCTTTCTTTCATTGGCTGCCTCATAAATTATTTTGTTTGGACTTACCTTGAAAAAGACTTCTACTTAAGCCTAAGTGAAGCTATGTTATATGGACTCGGGTACGAGTATCGGGTGCGGGTGCATGTCCAAGCGTCGGACCTTCTTCGTAGACTTAAATCTTAGGATACTGGGATATGTGTCCCACAAAGGGGTACGGGGACACGTTCTGAATACCTATTTGTAGTATATATTGCATGACTAGAGCAAGTTATATATTGTAAATTATACTTAGTAATGTATTTAAACAAGAAGAGTTAAGAAAGATGTGTTTCTTCTATTTCATGTCCATGTGAAAGTCTAAAAATATCGTTTGTCTAGCTAATTTGGTATTCTTTTTTTGTAAATGTCATACAATTAGAGGATCCGAGTGTCCAAAATGGATACGCGTGCCGGACACGAGACACGGGTACTTCAACCAAAATGAAGGATCCATGTAACATAGAGCCTAAAACTAAAATTTATGGGTGTGCCCCTAATTTTGGGAGTTTGTGGAGTGCCCTAGGCCCAAGGGCCACACCCAGGCCTTGTGGCCCTTGGGCCTGGGCCGGCCCTGTATGTCTTACGGTAGTGTTTGGCATTTTGGATTCCCAAATTATGTTTTTCTTTTTATTCTCCCACATATGTTTCAACTATCAAATGAGAGAATTTTTTCGGTGCCAGGCGGGTATCACAGGTAAGAGTGTATTTAAACCGCCACGTAGTACCGGCGCGGCACTGAAAATTTTCTCATTCAATGGAGGGCTAGGGTTTGCTCTATTCTTATTGCCTTTTGCTGCTATGGACTTATTTTTCTTGTATGTTATCATTGCAATGTCTTATTACAGTCATTATCTTCATTTTATTCTCAGGCTTCAGAAGGAGTTGATGTCCTTAATGGTAAGCCATCTATTTTCTGTCATATTTGTCTGTTTTGCATTTCTCTGATTATGACTGTATGTATGTGCATGCAGACAAATTAATAGTGGAGAGTTTTGCTTGTTTCATGTTTGTAATGGTAGTTGTAATGCTCGACTCAGGTTTTGGTTGCCTATTGTGATGGTTTCCATTTAACAGTAGCAATTTGTGTGTCAGGTGGCATGGTGGTGTTTGATCCTCTCATTAGGCATATTCATTGATTTGGTCAATTTTCGAGTAGAGGAAGATTTCAATAATTTGATATGTACAAGTCCCAAAGAGACCTAGAACAAGGAGGATTTCTAAGATTTCAATAATTTAGAACAACAATGGAGATTTTGATGTTTGTTAAGGACGGAAAGTATTCCTAACCAAAAACCTTCTATAGTGTTTGGCTTAGGGAATTACTATAGCAGTACCTATTTTGTTGAAATACTAAATTTTCTCTTGACCATTGGAGGATTCCTATAAACCTATTTTGTATGCATAATGCATAATGTTAAGCCTAGAAAGTATTGCAATACGTCAACTTGGTTACATGTATGAGAGAGTGTTTGTCGTAACCTCAATATTTGAAGAAGTTGATTCTGAAAAGGAGAATTCAAAAGCATGATACTTTTGAGAATCAACTTCAAAACAGCTTTAAATACCGAAAGCATAGGATTAGAAGCTATACCAAACATGAGAACTTCCCAGACTAAAATCTAGCAAATCTAGAATCAGGCTTCAGAAGCTATCACAAATGCGCCCTGAGATCTTCTCTGATGGTTCTAGCATGTGATGCATTTATAATTCGTCAAATTACTGGTAAGACTGGGAGATTGCAAGTTGGTGGGATCTTGGAGAAGTTATATGATATGAGGGAAATATGAGAGAGGGAGGATGCGTTTGGGTGGAAACTGGAAAACGTTGAAGTCGAGGTGATTTTAGTTGAAATCCTTCTACGGGGACTCGCTAAATCAGGGTTTGAATGCTTCCTTTGGAAAGGGATTTGGGCTACTGAGGCACCTTCAAGATGTGACATTTTTGTATTTTTGGCTTCTCATGGAAAATCCTTGCCATTTACAATTTGATTCTTAGGTCCTTCTTTGCAGTCACGTTTCTGAGCATGATAAAACTTGGAGAGAGAAGTGATGAGGGTGGCAGTTATAGTTGGGAAGAAAAAAAGAGAAGCCAAGACACTGGCTTCTTCATGTGTCATGTGGATATTTTGGGAAGAGCAGATTATCTTTCGAGGTGATAGAGGAAACTTTATTTTAAGTTGAGGAGGCCTTTGATTGTTTTCTAAAACTGGAAATACCGGAAGGTAAATCATCATCTTGATCATTTTTTGAACTTCTTAAAAATAATGGTACTATTCAAGGTCGTTCGTGGAAGATCCATCTGTGTGCCACTCTTGCTACCTTTGAATACAGGTGTCGTCCCTTATTGATGCTTCTTTTTTACTTACTAATCAGGTTAAAAACATCACTGTCATCAATTCGCAAAATCTTAAAGCTGTAGAAGTAATTTTTATTTCATATTATAGAATTTAATACTAATTTTTCTTGTTTCCTTTTTATTCAACTAACCTGTTGTTTGTCTCTGCAGATGAGTGGTGGAGACCTTGGAGTGTCTGCTTTTCCTGAAGGTGAGAGCATTTTTTCCTGGATTGGCACAATTGAGGGCGGAAACGGAACTATGTATGAGGGTTTATCTTACAAACTTTCTTTGCGTTTCCCACCGGACTACCCTTTCAAGCCGCCCCAAGTGAAGTTTGAAACAATGTGCTTCCATCCAAATGTTGATCAGTTTGGCAACATTTGTCTTGATATCCTCCAGGTACTAATGCCCCTACAATACTGGTCTTAGGTAGGGCTGAAAGTGAGCCAAGCTGCGCACGAGCAGCTCGGAGATCGCCTCAAGAAGAGCTGATTTGAACTCGACTTGGTATATAAACAAGCGAGCTCGAGGCAGATTGCTCGGCTCGTTTTAGCTCGCTTGTTTATAAAATGAGCCGAGCCCAAATTACCATAGCTCGCAAGCCAGACCAGATGTGTAGACTATAATAAGTATTTATTATTTGCAATGCATAGCACATTTGAAGCATGAGGACAAAGGAAGTAGAAGGATTTATATCAAAATCAATGCCTGGTGGGTCTTTGAATTTTTTATCTGGGACAACCAAAAGTAAAGGCAAATGGAAAGTTCCTTGACAAAGTCTTCTACATCAATCGATTCAGCCCACATTGGAAAATTTAAAATCTGGTACAGAGAATCCTCTATAACCAGCCTATTCCTCTAGAAATTGTCTCCCATGCGAATGCGAAAGGAGGTTTTGCGAGCTGAGCTCGAGCCCATTTTTCGCAGCTCGTTTCGAGCTCGGACTGAATTTTTTTCTAGCGAGCCGAGCTCGATCAATCTAAAACTTGGCTCTGCCCAATCAATCTAAAACTGTCCTTTTTCTTGTGAACTTAATAAGGAAGCCCAACTCAAAAACTTGGAAGGCATCTGGTTTAATTTTTCATATAGTAGTGTCAATCTTTAACTACTTAGAGAACCATTGTGGGATTCATACGGTATAAGGAGAGCCATTTTGTTGTCAGTTTCCTTTCCTGATTTTAATTTATGTAAAACTTGATTTGACTTCCATGTATTTGGAAATGTTGTATTTAATTGAATGCAATACTCAATTGGTTTCTATGGAGCAGATTGCGTGAGCTAAAAGTTCATTTTCAAAATGGCTTAAAATCTGATTGTGTCGTTGATGATTTCGTAATATTTATTCATAAGAAGAGCGATTCAAATGTTGTTTCATGCTCCACTAATATAGCAAAAAGCATATAGTTGCTGAACTTCATTTACTGCACATAAGTGAATTGCCTACTTCCATATGTAATGTTTCCTTGACAGAGTTTTTATGCTGTTGTCTCCATGTTCTGCACCAGGACAAGTGGTCTTCGGCCTATGATTGTAGAACCATCCTTTTGTCCATCCAAAGTCTCTTGGGAGGTCTGTTACTTTTCCTGTCAAGAGTTCTCTTAACTATGGTGATGTGCTTTGTTTGTCTTACTATGAGTTCTAACATGCAGAGCCCAACACTGAAAGCCCTCTCAATAGCTATGCTGCAACCCTATGGCAAAACAAGGAAGGTTAGGATTCATTTTTTCTGTCCCCAGCTGTTTTTGTCTCCAATTTTTTGTTTTTTTTTCCCTGTTTGATGCGAGCCTGTTTGAAGTTTGCCTTATTGTTTGATGCATAACCTTTTCTTGGGACGTACACAGGTTTGGGTACGTGTCAGACATGCAAACGCGTCTTATTTTTGTTGTTCATCCTTTTAGTCGGATATGTTGGGGTCACACTAGGCCGACATTAGGTGGTCAGAGTGCAAATTTGTAAAATTGGGGCAGTCAAATTACTGCAGATGCTTAGTTCTTGAATAGTTAACGACTTCGTTGTTTCACATCTTCTAGTGTTCATATTGTTGCACTTTTAGCCCTAGTTTGATCAGAAAATGTTACTAATTTAGTAATTTGTGCATGGGGTGTTAAAGATGCAAGTGCAATATCTTCCTTTACACTCGACATATGCCGTGTCATGTCTTTAACCGTGTTTTAGTTGTGAATTTTTCTGATTTCCAATTGCAAGTGTACAGTTGTCCTTTTAGATCTGCGACACTTTGATTTCGTATTCCAATACTGTTTTTTTTGGGCTATGTAGTTGAAGGTCTCGCTCTACATTTTATTTAATTGTTTCTAGTGATTAAAGGAAAACACCATATTGTAGAAGGGGAACCAATATCAATGAAAATTGCAGCAGCATAATGTTAATGCAAAATCTGTATGGCCAACAGATCGCAACGGCCTAGAACTTTATTTTGACATCATACAAGTGGTTACTTCAACCATTCTAAAAGAATCATGCCGGTTTTTCTATTGCAGATTACAAGAAAATGGTACGCAAGCACTATTTTTCTGGAGAAGCAATTGAAAGCTGATTGATATTTCTCACAAATGAGAAAAGTGACGAGCATGTTGCGCCATTAAGTCCCCATGATAGAGCTCTTGAAACAGAGTTCGATTTACCGGGGGGGGGGGGGGGCGGAGTGGAAGGTATAGAGTTGTGCCTATCTTATCCCGCTGTCAAAGATAAAGAAGAAGAAACCACTTTCGTTAGCGTGGACCTCAATGAATGACATTTGAAACATTGAATTTGTAATTAGCTTCAAAGCGTACTCTTACCTTTTTTCTGTTCAGTTGAAAGTTCCTCACACCAAAGTGCATTCATTTTGCTGGTGCTCAAGTGGTGAATTCATTCTTCTTTATGCTCTGTGTCTGATTAGTTGCTACTCCAGAAGTCTTTTTGGTGCGATGGGCTCATGTCCAAAGGTGTGAAAATATTTGATTGAGTTGGATATTGGTTACCAAAATGGATCGGAAACTGGGTCGAACACTCAACAATACTGTCCCTTCGGAACCCTAGATAGTCATCACACGCCGGAGAGTGCACAAGCTCTCAGATGTTAGCAGCTCTAGCGTAGAAACATCTCTAGTTCCTTCTAGGATTTGAAAAGGTTTGAATTTCAAGACCTTGAGCATTCTTCGTGCCCATCTTTTTTCGATTCTTCTGTCGTACCTCCTACTGTCAATCCCTCAGCTGTAAATCTTTCCTCCGGTGCTTTCGACTTCCCATTTCTCTGCTATTTCAGTGAGTCATTTTCAAACCATAAACAATCCGTTCCCAACATTTTCACTTGTTAAATGTTACGACCCTACCGCTGTTGTTCTCATGCTACCACTATACTGAAAAGCTCGACTTTTTGCCTTTGTACAAAACATGTAATCATATCATTTGCATGTTTTGCTTTGAAGTACTCCCCCGTCCCAAATTGATAGTCCACTACGAAACTACGTGCAATTTTTAAACTAAAAAATAATTTATTTATCGAAATTTTTTTTGAATTTTTTTTACAACGTATAAAAGTTCTCAATGAGATCTATCAAACAAGATTCATAATGCATATTTTTTGAGGTTCACATTAAAAGACATAAGCCGTTGAAAATGGCACGCAATCTCAAAAGGGACTATCAATTTGGGACGGAGGGAGTAACAATTTATTCCAACTCAATTCTTGGACAGCTTTTCAGTATTCACAAACTTAATCACATAATCCTTTCAAAATAGCCTTCGCTCGCGTCCTCAATCATTGCTCTGTGTATCTTAGCACTCATGAATTCTATTTTTTTTTCTTTTGGTGAAGAAAAAGGCCACTATTATTGTCATTAAAAGATCCAAGGATCGAATTACAAGTACAAGCAGTCAAGCACAAGGGTAAAATGCGACCACGGCGGGCCATGAATATCGCTCCGCGGACAAAAACCAATGCGATAACCACATAAACCAATCGGAAAATCACTGAAAACTCAATCCTTATTCAACCACCACCACACCTACCAGAACTGGGGAGACCAGACTGGGACAAGTCACCGGCCTCGGGAGACCAGCCGGGAAAATCATCCCAGAAAGAGAGGAGGAAAAACAGCATCAAAAAAGCAGAATAATACAAGGATCCCACGCAGTCGATCCGCCCAAAAATCGAAGAGACAACCTACCTCTAAGTTACATACCAGATCTGTCTGGATTTGACCCACACGTCGGAGCTGCCGGAAAGCTGACCCGTAACACTGGAGACTCCAAAGCAGAAACACTTCACCGAATAAGCACGAAAAACCTCGGTGAAAGAAGCTTGAGAAGTTTTTGAAAGACTCAAAACCTCACGAATTCTAGTTGTTTGGGAGGATTTTGAAAGATGTTTTCACGCTTGTGCTCCCGTGCTCCCGTCTGCGTGCACATTATGTGACTGAGTTCACAAAGATCCATGTGAACCCATGAAGAACATGGAAAATAAAGACACCAAAATGATCGTGTGAAGTGGATGGCGCCCGTGAGTTTCCCATCATTCTCTGCACTCCGATTAATGAAGTACTGGCGTTACAGTGGTGGATTCTAGGTTAATATGAACGATTTCTCTGTTAGGATTTCCCGAATAAATCATATATGAAAATAATAACGTTAATAAATTAGGTTTATCAAAATATGAAAACTATAGCATAATCCAATTAATTCGTCTTAAAAACTAATGTGGTTTAAATTGATAGTCAGTTCTTTTTAGCTGCATATATAAAAATAATATCCCTTAACCCCAACGTATTGGTTTCGTGGCCAAAGTCCTGGGACTAGTGTGATAAACGAGTCAAACGAACCGAGCAAATAGTTGATTATACTTGGTTTGAAAATTTAACGAGTTTTAAAAAACTATTTGCGCTTAGCTTGTTTATGAGACAAGCCGATCTCAAACGAGTTAATCAAACCAAACACAAGCCGAGTAGTTGAATTTTTTTATGCACCATATGCCGAACGAGCCATGTAGGAGCATGTTCGAGCTTGGCTTGTAAAATTCACAATCTTTAAAAAAATATTCAATCTTGATTTGTTTATGAAACAAACCGATCTTAAACAAGCTTTTAATGAACAAACACGAGTTGGAACTTGAGTAGCTTGGGTCGTTTAGCAACCCTACTTAAGCGTTTACTCCCTTAAGAGCATCAATATCAGAAGAACCAATTTAGCTTTTGAGTCAAATGTAGAGAGCCAAGCCCCCAAAACCCCTTAAAATCAGCCTCACCAAATCATTCATTAAATTTGTTAAACTTCTAACTTTGCTACAGTACCGCACCAATTTGGTGCGGTACTGTTCACTCAACAAGGCACTATTCACGCACTGTTCACTTTTTTATTATTACTTTTGGGGAGTAGGAGTAGAAATAAATAATAATTTAATATGATGAAGTTAGAATAGAGAGTCTAATTTTGTGAATTTTGGGAAAAGTGACTTGTTAATTTATAAAAGGTGTTTTTGAGGTTAAATTTGGTGTTTTTTTTGGTGAGGCTGATAAAGATGCTCTAAGATTAGAGGTGTCAAACAGGCGAGGCTGACAAGGGCACAACACGGCACGGCACGACACGTTTAAATGTGGCACGACACGGCATGAGCACAGTTTTAGATGGACACGGTACGGGTATAGACGGGCACGATAAGGGCACGACACGGAGTGAGCACGACACAACAAATACAATTTTTAATGTATCAAAAAAATTAATTTTTAATGATGAATTTTCTAATTAAATGTTATACACTTTTTAATAAGTCAATACAAATCTTTTGCAAATCTCAATATGCCGAAACTATTTTAACAATCGAGTCGTTGATTTAGTTGTTCTTATTGATGAAATCAATCTTGTAAAGTTTCTTCTCGATTGGGTTTAGAAAGCATATCGATCGGGACCGAATTTATTTTTTTTAATGATACTTTTCGTTCGATTAAATGCCTACTGATATTTGATAAATTCTTCTTAATGTTTGTTCAAAAAATATAGCTATAGTTATACAAAAAAAAATTCGATGAAACTCGGCTAAATTATACAATTTTTTTCGACGAAACTCGGAGATGTGCCAGCACGGGCATGGCACAACACATTCAAAGTGGCATGGCATGACGCGGCACGATTAAGTAAATGTGTCAGCATGGCACGACACAAAGCACGGTTGACACGTAATTAAATGGGCCATCCCGGCACGGGAGGCCCGTTTGACACCTCTACCTAAGATCTCAGTTTCGAAACTTCCCAAGCAAAGTTTGTCTAGTCGCGTTAACCTTCAGAACCCTATGAATAATCGAGGTGCGCTCAAGTTCGTCCGGACTATTGTACTACTATGTATTGAGGGGGAGTAAGAATCCTTGGCCTCAGGTTTTGATTTCTCTCTATTAATCCCGAGTCGATCTAAGCCACAAATGATAGAAAACACACAGAGAATAATAGTCCACCTGATATTTTGGGCAAAGAAATCCAAAACGGATTGAGAAAATACACGTGGCCCAATCCCAGAACAGATTCAACTTCCCTTCATCCAATAACAATCAACATTTGGATTCTCCTATATCCACCTTTGCACATACTTGTACCACTCCCTTGCCCACCACTTTCCTTCACAAAAAATCCTCACTTTTCATACTCTTATTTTCATTTTAGAGAGACCATTCTCAGAAACCCAGATCATAATCTAGCTTAGCTCTGAGAAAATGGCTTCCAAGGCACTGATGAGCTACGGCGTAGCCGCCACCGTCTTCCCGGCTTTCCTCTCTTCTACTACTAATAAGTACTCCAAATTTGGTGTTGGTGGTGGTGGAATGCGGCTGCGGCCGAATGCGGGACGCATTACCATGATGGCTGCTAACTGGATGCCTGGCCAGCCACGGCCACCTTACCTTGACGGCTCTGCACCGGGGTACGTAATACTACTAAGAATCTGATTCTTGGTCTTTTTTATTCTAATTATTGTACTTTTTAGTGCTTAAAATTTATTCCGCTGCAAAACAATAAGAGGAATGCTAGAGGCACTAAGTATTACACTAAATGTACACATGACACTACCACATTAATGCATTATTGATTATATAGATAGACTTATCCACTAAGAGAGTGCAACATGCACATTTAGCGTAATAGTTTGTACATTAGTTAGTGCCTCTAGCATTACTCAAACAATAACGATCCAGAATGTTTTTTGGAAAGCTAGACAAAAAAAAATTCATGCCTACGACGACAATACCACATTGATTGGTGTAACACTGCGTTAGAGATACTCCTTCTGTCCCATATTAATTGGTCATTCTCAAATGTCGTCAGGTTTATTGGATACAAAATTAGAGCTTTTTTGTGCAGAACGTTGTTAGTTTCTTGCACCAATCGAGAGATCTAATTAATTAGTTTTAGTTTTTGGTTGGTGAAAAAGATTCAAGATTCGAAAAAATTATGCACGAAAATGCTTTAGTTTTGCAACTGATTAATGTCACGTTTTTTGGTACTTTCTTTTGTTGTTTACCCTTGTCGGCCGTAAGACAATATACATTCGATCGAAAACTTTATCCACAATGTCCTTTTTTTTTTTTTTTGGAAGGGATCCACAATGTTGTTTTGCAACACTTGATTTGTTGTTGTCATGAGCTTGCATATTGAGTTGTAAAATTTTGCTCCTTGTTTAAATTCAGTGACTTCGGATTTGACCCGCTTGGTCTCGGTGAAGTACCCGAAAACCTTGAGAGATACAAGGAGTCTGAACTCATTCACTGCAGATGGGCTATGCTGGCTGTTGTAAGTAAAATTTGTGTTTTGTCTTATTCCTATGTTTGCAATAAATTGAAATTTATACGGCAGGACATGGATTAATTTCGTTAAATTTGTGTTTTGTTCGATTCAATTTTGCAGCCAGGGATCCTAGTTCCAGAGGCATTGGGACTGGGCAACTGGGTGAAAGCACAAGAGTGGGCAGCGGTCCCGGGTGGACAGGCTACTTACCTGGGCCAACCAGTCCCATGGGGCACCCTCCCTACCGTCTTGGCCATCGAATTCCTTGCGGTTGCCTTTGTAGAGAACCAGCGCAACATGGAGAAGGACCCCGAGAAGAGGAAGTACCCCGGTGGAGCTTTCGATCCCCTCGGTTACTCCAAAGACCCTGTCAAGTTCGAAGAATACAAGGTCAAAGAAATCAAAAACGGTTAGTGGCCTTGGTGCATATAGTCCTATGCACATCTGTTTTCTAGCCTTGCAATACCATTACACTCTGGTATGTTCGACGATGTGAAAATTACAACATATCAGGAATTCAGAACAACCCTTTAATGGAACTTGAGCTTTTAGGTTATAAAATCAAAGAAATTTTCAGATTGACTAGTGTTCCGAAGAACTTTTTGTACAACTAGAGGAACTTTTCTTGGATGACTGATTAAGGAATACTCGGAGACACATCCACAGTAGATCCAAACATGAATATGCTGATAAACGAATCGATATATACATTGCAGATTGTATCCTTACTACGGTATTGGTTGTATAATTTTTTCAATGTTTCAGGACGGCTTGCCTTGTTGGCTTTCGTGGGATTCTGCGTACAACAATCAGCTTATCCGGGGACAGGACCGTTGGAGAACTTGGCGACTCACTTGGCCGATCCCTGGCACAACAACATCGGTGATATCATTATCCCAAGAGGGGTTTTGCCTTGAAAAGTTGAAACCATAACCCACTGTAAAACTCCATGTAACACTTTGTAATGAAGCAAAACTGCAGAACTTGTTTGATCTATGTGTGTGTAAGAACTGGTGCCGTCCTGTTCTATAAGCTTTCTGCTAGTTCCATTTTGTCGATCGAAATTGTGAAATACAATGCTTATAAACTCAAACCAGAACTGCAACGTGGTGCTCCGGACAGTTCTCCGGAACTATTGAAAGTGATGAAACACTTTTAGAAGTAATCTGTTAACTTGGAAAGACGAGATTGTAAATGCTTAAAAGCTCAAACATTTTAAGTACTAATATGTCAAGGCCTCTGCTTGACTGCTTCTTGGTAGTTGGTATATGTTATTCTGAATTTGTAGTAGTAAGAGTTATTAGTTCATTAACATTGCTGAAAAGCACATACGTCCTAGAACTAGGGCTGCAAACAAGTCGAGTTTTGCAATGCTCGAGTTCGGCTTGTTTAGATGAGCCGAAAATTTAAGCTTGAGCTCGGCTCGTTCGTAAACGAACAAAGCCCATATCAAGCCGAGCTGGGTTAATTTACAAAACGAGCCGAGCCTATACAAATGAGACGAGCTTCTGCAAGCCAAGCCGAACTTTAAGGTGTTGAGCTCTGCTGGTTAATGTTAGACTAAAACTCGAACTCGAGCTACTCGCGAGCAGTGCGGTTCATTTGTAGCCCCATTCAGAACTTACAATCCATAAAGGGGTTTTGCTTATTTAAGCATGTAGCTAAAAACTTGGTTTCTTGAAAAAAAAACTTGGTTTTGTCAACATTAATTGACAATCATCCCAAGTGAAACACAGATCTATGGCCTGGAAAGTGTCTTGTACTTGAAAGAATGATGGACGTACAATACAGAACCAAAAAAAGTCCAGATAAATGCAAAGACAATTACAGTTTGTTGAATTTTATCAATGTCTAATCATACCACTGGGACCTATTAAAAGAACAGGTGAAATCATTAAATGTGGTTGTGGGTAGCCCATAATGTTTCATTTTTTAATCTCCAGAAATAGATATGCTGATAGGCTACTCCACATATGTCATATCTACGATGAGTTATTTTCATTACCACATAACCCGCAATCTGCGGAGAATTTTACCACACATATTTTTCCTCACTCGAGGGCATGATGATCGATTGATACGCTACCGTCCTTTTTTTTGAACTGCAAAAAGGTGGGAAGGGGTGACCAGCGTAGCAACCCCCCATGAGCGTGACCATTAGGGTTTCCGACCCGCTATGAAATGTCCTGTTGAGCCATAGCTATTGTTCGAAAGGACAAACCGTCACCACAACACCACCTAGGCATCTAGTTGGCCGAAGGCCCTCCGTGCATGCATATCCACACAAGTCCAACACTGGCATGAGAGGGATTCGAACCTGGGAGGTTCATGCACGGGAGAGAGGGGAATTTTATCTCACTCACTTTGGCCAACTAGGGTACCACTTCAGTGAGTCAGTGGTATTTCGAATATTACCTGGTTCTGCGAAGATTGGGCATTGTCAACCTGGTAATAACAGTCATGGGCCCTATAAGGTGCCTAGCTGTCTGTGGGCTTTGGTTCAGAGAGTTTGGGCTTGGTAGTTTGAGTAATTCAAATAGAGATGGCTTGGGTTGGTCTACTGGTCCACCCCCAAAAAGAGTTGGTCTACTTGGTATAGACTGAAGAAAAAAGCCCAATGTTTATAAAATCAGACTTTGGAGTAGTTTCTAACAACAAAATATAGTACATCTATTGAAAAGTAATGGGCCCTTTTGTTTCTGTTGGTGGGGTGTCTTGGAGTGACAAGGTTGAAGTCGGTTTTTTGGGGTTTGTCTTTCGGTTGGAAGTGGATTGTCTTTGAGTTATCACATTCAGGCTTTTAGGGGCTTGCCGTTGTTGTTTGGATGTTTTTCGTTTGGCTCTTTTGGGTGTTTTTTTTCGTTTGGGTAGCTATCTTGACATCTTGTAATTTTATTTTTTTTGTCTTCTTTTTCTTTCATTCAACCTCGGTTGGATATCCCCTCCCCCTTCTCGATGTACCCTTTCGAGATTTTATATATCTTTTTTTTCTGATAAAAAAAAAAACAAAATATAGTACTAAGATTTTACGCCTTTGAGAACAAATAAAGGTTATAAATTTTGACCGCGCCGAAAGGTGAAAAGAAAATCATGTAATGATAAATGTCATAGTAGTATATAACAATGAGAAATTTCCTCAATCCCACCCTTTTTTTTGAACACCCTCAATCCCACCCTGAAAAAAGAAGAAGATTTTTCTGGATATATTCTTTGCAATATACTCCCTCCGTTCCTAAATGATAGTCTCTCTCTCTCTCTCTTACAATTTTTCAAATAAAAAAATGAAGTACTTTCATGTATAATTTGTTGAATTTTTTTGCACCTTGGTGCGAGGTGTGAAAAAATTCGGAAAATAATTCACGAAAGTATTTTATTTTTTTTTATTTGAAAAATGACACGACTTTTCGTAGTGGAGTATCGTTTGGGAACGGAGATAGTAAGATATGAGAATGTGAAACGATTTTCAGATATCAACACCCCAATTCTGAAATTCAATTTAAACTTTAGGTGATGGATTATTCGGACTTTCAAGTTACAATTCTCTCATAAAAGTTTATGGACTATATGTATTTTAAGGGGGTGTTCCGCTAAGATTGGTTTTTTGACTTTTTTATGTGAGAGCTCGAAAAACGCGTAGCTTTTTGTAGTTTTTTATGTGATGTATTGTGAGGGGATGACCTGTCTCGAAAAACGTAATAAGCTGGCTTTTGGTTTTTTGAGTTAGTGGAACGGGGCCTTAGGTAATGTTGCCTGTGGAAAATGCTTCAAAGCACATCTCTTGAATCTTGAATTCTTTACATTTCACATAGATATCATGATATTCATATCAATAAGTAATACTCCCTCCGTTCCAAAATGTTTGCCCCTACGAAACTACGTGCAATTTTCAAACTAAAAAATAATATATTTAACAAAATAATTTTCAAATTTTTTTTGCACCATATTAAAGTTCTCAATGAGATCTATCAAACAAGATCCATATTGCTTAGAAAATTATTTTTGTAACTAAATTATTTTTTAGTTTGAAAATTGCACGTAGTTTCGTAGGGGGCAAACATTTTGGAACAGAGGGAGTAATATCTATTAAAAAATTTAAAATTAATGTATTCAATGTATTAATGTTGTGAATTTCTATGTAAAATGTAAGGAATTCATTAGATTCATACAGTACACCGTCAAAGAATGCTACTTGTTCATGGCAGAATTTCCAATTCCATTACGTCTAGACCACCTTTTTTATGCTTCCAATATTGCCCAACCATGATCCATGGGTACACCAATTTGTGGGACCGTTGTGGAGTCCTACATTGATAATTGAAATCGTTCAGTTTATTTGAAACAACATTTTATGGGTTTTCATAAAAAATTAGCTCTTACAAATATACTCCTATTTACATTCAATTTTCCTCTCTGCAAATTCAGGAAAGAATACTTGGAAACGGCTCAGCCGGATGTAGGGTCCAGCGGTTGGAAGAGCACCACACGTCGCGTGATGTCCGGTGCGCCCCCGGCGGCCCTTGAAAATCCGGACTTGTCACCTTGTTGTGTCAAGCATGCTCCCACGCAACGTGCGGTGCTCTTCCAACCGCTAGACCCTACCTCCGGCTGAGCCGTTTCTAGGGTGGGCAGGTTGTTAAACAGAAAAGGTAACTCTTCTCGATGCCCCCGCTGACACGTCGCTCAGGTCCCAATCGAAATGCTTAACAACAGGGTCCCTCCCCGAAAATCTTGTCAGTTAAGTATGCTGCCTTGACTATTTGAACGGAAACTGATTTTTTACAACTTCTATTAGAAAAATACGTTTTTTTGTCATTCATCATTCCTAATGTAATCTATTACATGAGAGAAAGGGAATGAGACTCTATCCTAGTATGCAATGTGAGCAACCAAGAGCTCTTTACTGCATGAGCTAGCAACCACTTGCTACAAAAACACGTTTTAAATAAATTGAAAACGATCCTTTTTGTGAGACCCCAAAATGGGACCACATAAGCTGGTGTGATCGTATCTTTATCATGTAATAAGAGTAGAGAATAGACATCCCATCCGTATGTTTGGTCACTTCAATAGGTACATTTTGTCAATAACCTGAACCAAACCCTACTTCCCCCCCCCCCCCACCCC
>JAXBDA010006334.1:0-21163 GCA_036023075.1 Gaultheria prostrata | reverse complement strand
TGGTGGGTGGAGGTGGTGGTGGGGTGGTGGGTGGAGTATGGAGTGAGGAGAAGTTGGTGGGGTGTAAAGGTGTATGTATTTTTGTATCGTGTGGGTGTATGTGAGTATAAAATTATGTATGGAATGAATTTATAAAAATGTAATGCTCGCGATTAAAATTAAACGTGCCTAAGGGTCGAATTTGTAGTAATTCGGAAGTTTTAAGGTATAAACCGTAGTATTTGCAAATTAAGGGTCATAAATGCAATTAGAAATTTAATAACAAAATTAAAGTAATTAAAATGAGAAATTAAATAATCCTAAATTTTATCAAAATTTTCGGATTATTACAGCGTGCCTGTCACGATTACGCAAACAATTCCTCTTAATCAATACTTCTAGACTAGCATATAAACCGTGCTATGCACGGAGTAAACCAAAAATTATTTAGAATGTTTTCCATGGAAAAAGATTCGCATGTTTCTAACGACGTAAAAATGTTATCAAACAAATATCATTTATTCATACTATCAACCATGCAAAGATACATGTGCAAACGACAAATTAGAATATAATCTGTTGAATTGTCACAATGCCTAAATAGTGATCATTATATCAGGTAAATGCAACAGAGAATTAAACTTAACAAAATATCCAAAATAATTTTAATCGTACGACCCAATGTTCATCAGTCATGCCTCAAAATTCCTACACATATAAGATAGAACAGTGAAAGTATCAAAAAACTTACGACATATAGCATGGGGAAACACTGCATGTACTACAATATTCATAATAGATCGTTGTTTCAATGTTTCTCAATTATGAAATGAAACAGATCAATTTTTCAAACACAAACTTCAAAGAATTAGATAAAAATATTCTCATAAATTAATTACTGATGAAGACTGAAATTACATTTATCTACTCATTCATGTGCTTATTTCGCAAAATGAATGTCTTATGTGTCCTCGAAGAAATTCGCCCCACAATGCACCATATCCAAACATTATACAACAAAAATGATAATTAAAAAAATATCTAACATAAATGATTGTTATTTAGAATAACTCCTTCAAGTATTTCAAGATTGATCAACAATTAGCCATAAAGCATGAATGAAAGGCTGCGAGCTTCAATTGATTCACCAGAAAGGAAAAAAGAAAAAAGAAAAAAAAGACCGACTTAATTTAGTTTTTTGAATCATGGGTTTTTGAGAAAAGCAAACGAAAGGAAGAGATCAACAACAAAATGGAATAAAAAATAGTTTCCACCCCATAAATCTTGCCTCTAGTGTGACTCTCCACAGATCATTGTACGGGTCATAGCCTAAATTAAAAAAAGAAGAAGAACTAATTAGTATTTTTTTCAACCATTCAAATAGTTTGAAGCAACTACAAATGTTTATGCTCATAATATAATGATCAGAGCAATCTTAGAAACCGATCCGAGCAAATTAACCAATTGGAAAAACAAAAGGAAAAAAAAAAGATAAAAGGAAAAAAATGGTAGAAGCTTCAGGACAGAAATCGTACAACTACACTAAACAGTCATAAAAAGTAAAGATCATATAAACTCACTATTCGACTCTGAGAATTATCGATCCAAACAACTCGTAGTGACTCTTGTTGATCCCATCAAAACCTGCCAAAGAAAGAGAATAAAACATAAATCCAAGAGATCATATAACTAAGCAATGAAGAAAATAAGAGATCATCTAGTATTATCTACACATTCTGAGACTTGGATTGATAGTTTTAACTTTACATATGTTCAAAGTAGTTTAAAAACGATGAGAGATAGGGATAAAGAAATTGAACACTTTTCTAATCATAGAATATATAATTGCTTCACATTTCCTTTTTGCAATTCCTAAACCGCGCGTGAAACAATTACTACAATAATGGCAATTGGACTGACTAAGGGCATCCACAGTGGGCTCTCAAAATGGCTCCTAAGTAAGGCTCCTAACATTTACCTAGCAATGTGATCAATTATTGCCTTCAATGAGCTTCCCATACCAACTCCTAAGGGTGGCTCCTAAGCTTGGCTCCTAGCTCATTAGTTAAATTTAGATAGTCTTCTAGCTAACTCCAAGTGGGACCCATAGTCTTTAAATCTTCTTTTAATATGAAAATTTCAAAGATAAATGATTTTATTTGAAAAACTTGCCGTTGGAAAAATCTCTGGACAATCTCTGAAGGTAATTAATATGAAAAAAAAATCAAAAGATATATAAAGAGTTTGCTTCAAAATCAGTGCTGATTTGAATTCCAATAGCCCTTTTCCATAAATATAGTTGTCTTTCATATAATTTTGAAACATAGGTTTCAACTTCACCTTTCAATGTATGGGTTCCACATTTTTTAAATTTTTTTTTCACAAAATAGAGAATAATTTTGCTAGCCCATTGAGTACACACATCCTCTCTAAATTTAGCAAGCTCTAGGAGTGAAAAGTGGACCCCAATTATGTTTATGTGTACACCTTAGGATACAATTTACGAGAAATTTTTAGGGAGTCCACTATGGATGCCCTAATGTATTGGAGGATCAAGGATCTTATGTAGTATAATTAAGGATCTTAGGTATAATTATAGAATGAGCCTAGAAGTAATGTGAAAAATTCAAATTCAATTATTTTTCTGCATCATTGTTTTCGTTTCTATTATAGTCACTTTCCGTTTTTATCTTTTTCAGTAACTTTCATCAATATTTTACGTGGTAAAGAATTCAAATCTTTCCTAGTTGATTTTGTAAATATATGTATTGTTTCCCTAAAAAATAAAATCACTCAGAAGTCGTTCCTTATTCGAGAAGATACGATGAAGATAATTTCTGAAATTTATAAGATTAAAATAAAACTAAAAAGTGTAACAATAAACGGACACATGGCACGCTCAAGGAGCTCCTCACGAAAACTCTTTCTGCAATAATATATAAGATTTGTGTTTCAACTTCTTTCCATATTTTGTGTGCAATTTCCGTAACAATTATATCCTTAGAGCACCGCCGCGTATTGTCCCACATGGGTCGCACGGGGATCGTATTGGTCCCCAAAAGAACGAGATGCTTTTGTCTCATCCCGAAGGATTATTTTATACCCCTGGCTCACCGTCACATTGTGCTCGAGACTCTTGCACCATCACACATTATCTTGGTATTCATAAACGTAGAGTAATGTGTGATGGTAGAGCGGCCTATGTCACGAGTTGATCGTGCCTCGGAAATATTGAATAAATTTTCCTCATCCCCGAGCCAAAGTGACCCCTACACCTTTGTTATCTTCAAATTGCCTCAACACTTGACATCTGTCCTTGGTGAGGGAAAAGCACGTGATTTAATGATTCGAAATGGTGTTCCACAAACTGATTTATTGGTAATATGTGAACTTGACTTAACTTGACTTTTTGAATTGATGCATTGTGAAAGAATAATTTGTCTCGTAAAACGTATTAAATCAACTTCGGAAAAAAAAGAATCTAAGTTCAATCGAAAAGTGCAGCTCTGGTCTCCCTCTCCCAATTTTTTTTACTTAGCAAAAAATAGAATCTAAGTTCAAGAAAGAATGATTCGAACTGGAGAGTAGTGGATAAAAAAAAAAAACAAAAACTGGGGAGAGCACTTCCAAATTTCCAATAAAAAAGAACAAAAATAAACACAAATGGAGAGTAGAGTTCCCAAAAAAAAAACGAATGGTAAATATGTCAATGGTCCCTAAATTATGGTCCCTCAACTACTCGTTTTGTCAATTCTTATCGATAAAATTTTCAATTTCAGTTGATTTTATCAAATATCAAATAGTAGTTCTAACTTGTATCGAAAATGTTCACTAAAACCCTCAATAGCCCTTAAAGTACACTTCTGAGTTCTTGTGAATCCCTAAGATCTCAATCTCGTAAACTATTGTCCTTAATCACAACTCCATAAAGTTGTGTTTTAGCACCTGAAATTGATAGAGCACTACTAGAGAAACGGGTTTTTGCGTCAAGCCCCTCCCGTTGCAAAAGGTCATGGCCGATGCTAATAGTCTTTTGCGACGGCCATATGGGGGGACGCCAATAGTGGGGGTGTCAAAAAGTTTTGTGTATCGGCACGGACCGTCGCAAAGTAATTATGACGGCAAATATTCTTTTTTGAGTCAGCTGAAATCCCGACTCTAAAAGATAGAAAAATATATAATTATTAGCATCAGGTTGCTTTGTTGTCGCAAATATTATTCCTTTTGTGTCGGGTTATTGCCGTCGCCACGGCCAAGTTGTATAATGGAATTTTATGCGTCCGGGTTGGCGCCGTCGGAAATAAGAAACATCTAGACAACCTGAGACCAATTTTGCAGCTTTCTTTCCACCAAACATTCTAGGGAAAAGTGAAATAGCCTGAGATTCATCCCTCCAAAAATTAAAAATAAAATTTAGAATTTTCAGCTCCCCGCGAATCCTTGTTTCAGCGCTAAAAATGAAATTTTTTACTTTGGGTACTTTCTGCCATTGCAAAAGATATGTATTTGCCACTACCTGTTTGCAACGGGGACTTGGCCGACTCAAACTTCTCCGATTTGAGATGGGACGCGATTCCGTTGCAATTAAACAACTTTTTGTGACGGCAATTCCGGCCGACTCAAATGGGTCGACGAAAAAGACCTTCTCTCTTGTAGTGGAGGTAATAGGAATCTTTGCTTATTGTTGTGGGCTCCCTTCAGCTATCCATCTTGATACCGATGGCTCGGATTTAATCCAAACTTCAAATGACCCAAGTCGTTCATTGTTTGGATAAAAACTCGAGAGTTAATTATCGAAATGGACGGTCGGATAGACTCATTACAACCTTTGTAGTGAGCCCCTCACCAGTGGCGGAACTAGGGTTTGGAGGTGGGGGTGGCACCGAAAAAAGACAATATATTTCATGTCAAAAACAAGTACACGTGTCCTTAGATTGATTATACATAATACAAAAAAAAAAAAAAAGACACTTGTCTTCTTAGGTTGATTATCTATAATGTGAAATTCTGTCAAAATGGAACTCAACATGCTTTTAAATCTCGAAAATTGTGCAAGATTCATTCTAAACTGAATTAAGACAATAAATTATTGAAGGTAGAAAGGTCTCTAAAGTAAAAATACATCCACACCATTATTGTAAAAATAATAAAGAATTAAAATTCACGGGAAAAATGTTCGGGGGAATTTCTATTACCATTAGATGTTGAGAAATATAACAGTATTAGAGGTTTAATTTGCATCAGTTGGTGTTTGTCTGGTGGCAAGTTATTTGTGACTCTCACCTTGCGGACAAGGGTTCGAATCACCAATAGGCCTGAATTTTTAAATGATATGCTTTAAATTTTTGTGGTGCAAAATAGAGAGGGAGAGGAGTCGAACACACGACCTCTGCATAGAGAAAATGCAACTTACCACTGGAGAACACACTACAGATCGTACAATCTTGACACATATAAAATATAAAGAAACATAACTTTCAAAATATATATATATATATATATATATATATATATATTTCAATTTTTTCAAAACCGGGGTGGCACGTGACACCTCCCCTTCTGTGTTCCGCCATTGCCCCTCACTATAGGACCCGTATAAGTCTGTTAATCGAATGTGGTGAATGATTGAAGAATTCAGTCAAGTTGTTCAAGACATTGTTGTTGAGAATGACACTCCAATTTTTTAATAGAGCGCCCTATGTCACGAGCTGATCGTGCCTCGGTAAATATTGAATAAATTTTCCTCATCCCCGAGCCAAAGTGACCCCTACACCTTTGCTATCTTCAAATGGCCTCCACACTTGACATCTGTCCCTGGTGAGGGAAAAGCACATGATTTAATGATTCGAAAGGGTGTGCCACAAACTGATTTGTTGGCAATAGGTGTTGACTTAAGTTGATTTTTTGAAGTGATGTATTATGAAAGAATAATTTATCTCATTAAATGCATTAAATCAATTTTGGGAATAAGTCGTCGTACAGAATCTAAGTTCAAAATAGAATGATTCGAATCTAAGTTCAGGAAAAAAATCTAAGTTCCACCGAGAAGTGCAGCTCTGGTCTCCCCCTCCCATTTTGTTTTCCTTAGCAAAAAACATAATCTAAGTTCAAGAAAGAGTGATTCGAATCTGGAGAGTAGTGGATCAAAAAGGGAAAAAAAAAACTGCAGATAGCACCTCCAAATTTCCAATAAAAAAGAACAAAAATAAATACAAATGGAGAGTAGCGTTCCCAAAAAAAAAAAAACGAATGGTAAATATGTCAATTAGAGCTGTCAATAAAAACCCGTGAATCCGATCCGAACCGAACCGTAAGTTTTGGATTAGGTTCGTGGATTAATGGTCCGGACACGGATTGAAAAATTAGAAAACCGTGCTTCGCGGTTTGGTTCATGGATTTTCAAAAAAGAACCGTGGATAAACCGAACCGGACCGTGAGAATTTAATACAGTATATGTATATAATATTAGAATAAAAATTATAATTAAATATATTATTATGAATTTTTTACCCTAAAGGGGTGAATATTCCCCTACAAGGTTTGCTACCTTGTTGCCTCTTTTGCTACTATCTTGAATGTGAATCTTTTAATCATTTTGAATTACTGCTCCTCCTTTGAGGGAGCCCCCATGGGGTTCCCCGTAGTGTGTTAGGGTTTCTCAATTGTTCCATTGGTTTGGTCTTGAGTTGGGATTTGAGATATCTAGGGTTTGTGTGTGTCTCTCTATCGTATTTGTAAGACGTTTGATGCTATGTAGGTCGCGCCTCAGAGATTTGTTCATAGATATCGTGTGGATGCTTCAAGTGAGAGTTACGGGTATAGCCGGCTCTGTGTATTTCTCCCCGTTTTTAGTGAATCCTCTTGCTCTTTCCCCGTGGACGTACCTTTAGAGCTTTTTGCTTTGGGGGGAACCACGTAAATCCTTGTGTCTTGTTCTCTTGTTGGTGTGTTTATATTCTGAATTTCGGATTTCGGCACAACAAATTGGTATCAGAGCTCCGGGTTCAAACCGAGGCTTGTGTTTTCCGCTGCGTTTGTGCATTCGAAGGGGTCGTTTTCAATGGCGACTCGCTTTGAAGTTCAGAAGTTCGATGGGCAAAGCGCTTCGTTCAGTTTGTGGCGTATCAAGATGAAGGCTTTGTTGGTGCAACAAGGAACAAGCAAGGCTTTGTTGGGGGGTGTCGAAGAAGCCTGCTAATATGCAGGATAGTGTGTTTGAGGATCTTGATGCGAAGGCACTCAGTTCAATACAATTATGCCTAGCTGATGATGTGCTTTGCGAAGTTGGGGAGGAAGATTCGGCAGCCGGTATTTGGTTGAAGTTGGAGACCATCTACATGACGAAGTCGCTAACCAACCGGTTGTACTTGAAGCAGCGCCTTTATACTTTTTGTATGAAGGAAGGTACGCCCATAAAAGACCATTTAGATGAGTTGAACCGAATTATTATGGATTTAAAAAATATAGATGTTGTGATTGAAGATGAAAATCAGGCCCTTATTGTGTTATGTTCTTTGCCTGCATCATATGAACACTTTGTGACTACTATGTTATACGGAAGGGATACGATTTCCATGGAGGACGTAAAGTCTAGTTTATATTCGAAAGAATTGCGGAAAAAGGTATCCGGTGAGAGTAGTGTTTATGATGATCAAGCTTTGGTGGTGCGGGGAAAGAATGGTGGGAGGGATTCGGGCAGAAGAGGGATTTTTTTGCTCTAAAACCACATATATGGATGGAGTACAGTGTTTTTACTGTAAGAAATTCGGGCACATGGTGAAAAATTGTCCAAGGGTGAAGGACAAGTTTGTAGAGAAGGGTGTTGCTGGTTGTGTCGAAGATGATCCGGAAGGGTTTGAAGCTGCCATTGCTTTGGCAGTAAGTGATGTCTCTTGTGAAAATGTGTGGATTCTTGACTCTGGATGTTCCTACCATATGTGTCCGCGTAGGGATTGGTTTGATACATATGAGGCGGTTCACGGTGATACAGTTCTTATGGGGAATAACATGCCCTGTAGAATTGTTGGGGTTGGAACAGTCAAAGTTAGGATGTATGATGGAGTTGTGAGGACATTGCTTGGTGTTCGGCATGTACCAGATTTGAGGACGAACCTTGTCTCTTTGGGTGCTCTCAACTCCGTGGGTTGGAAGTACATCGTTGAAGGTGGAGTCTTGAGTGCGTCGTTGGGTGCTCGAGTTTTCGTTAAGGGTCAGAAATTGGGTAACCTTTATGTGCTTGATGGTAGTACGATTGTGGGTGCTCCATCGTTGGGGTCTTCGTCTGTTGAGAGGAATTCAGATTCAACTATTGGGAGTATGCGAGAGGGCATACAAGGCTCTATGGTAGAGTCGGTTAACTCTGGGTGGAGTTTGAGCACATCTTCTTTGGCATCAGTGATGGGTGCATGTGGTCGACGTCGACATCGACATTCGGTTGAAGATGAGTGCTCGTTGGTGATTAACTCCGTGAGGGGAGTTGCGGTGTTAAGCTCAATGTGGAACTTGTGGAGGCACGTGTGGCTGGGTTTACTCAGTAGTGGAAACAAGGTCAAGCAGAGGTGCTTGCGCCTTGTTTGTTGGTGCCGTTGATGTGAGCCCCGTGAGGGGCGTTGTGGGGAAGAGCGAATGTTGAGAGGATTGCACTATGTCGTTGGCTTGGATGGGAATTCAAGTCAAGGTGGAGATTGTTGCAGATATGCCTTGAATTCAAGATGTTCGAAGAAAGGTACAAATTTTGGTGCGAAAAGGTCAGTTTCAGCATCTCTGGACCGGACCAAGGGAAATCGGTTCCGGACCAGCGAATCTGGGATGTTTCGGAAACTTGCAGTATGCTTCGTCCAGACGGGGGTTTTTCTTTGTCCGGACGAATGGTCCCGGTTGGTGTTGTTTTGCTCCAGCATCTCGGGTCCGGACCAGGTAAGTTTGGTCCGGTCAAACGGGGCGGCGGCTGCGCATTTTAATTGTGTTTTGACCTAATTTTTGTACTTTCTTATAAATAGGAGCCTTGTGGCCTCCTAGCTGTTGTTTGAAATTACATTGTGAATGTTGAAGGTTATTAAAACTTAAAAGCTGTTGATGAATGGGTTCCAAAAGTTACAATGTGAATGTGGAAACAGTGAAATGTGAATTTTTTTTTATTTAGTGGAATGTAATAATCTGTGGATAAACCGTAAACCGAACCGTAATTTTTTTATTACTTCGGAACCAGACCGTAGACTTTTGGTTTGGACACAGATACATTACATCAGACCGTAGACTTATGGGTCGGTTCTCGGATTCATACTAAACCGGACCGTTGACACCCCTAATGTCAATGGTCCCTAAATTATGGTCCCTCAACTACTCGTTTTGTCAATTCTTATTGAAAATGTTCACTAAAACCGTCAACAGCCCTTAAAGTACAGTACTTCTGAGTTCTCGTGTATCCCTAAGATCTTAATCGAATGTGGTGGATGATTGAAGAATTCTGTCAAGTTGTTCAAGACATTGTTGTTGAGAGTGACACTCCAATTTGTTACTTCTTCCGTTCCAATTTGTTTGCCCTTTTAGGGGAAGTGAGTTTTTAAGGGGTGTGAAAACTTTGTAGTATTGTCTTTTATGTTTTGCCCCTAAGTCCAATCAATATTACTGTGGTAAATTTGTGGGACTAATTTTTTATATGAAACTCAAAATATATGCAATATGAATCTTGTTTAATAGATACTCCCTCCGTCCCTTTTTAAATGATCCGCTTGGAAAACGTGTATTTTGTAGATGTTAACAAAGGCACCTCCGTATAACATTCTTAATTTTTTTTGGCATCAAATTAATGTACTCAATGAGCACTTTAATTTGGTATTAAAAAAATATATAGAGAAATATGTTTTTTAGGGGTGTGAAATTGCACGTATTCCCGTATGGATCAATAAAAAAGGGACGAAGGCAGTATCAATTAGTTTTATTATACAAAGTTTTCAAAATCATAAGAACCCTTATAAAATAAAAGATAATGGACAAGTCAATTGAGATGGAAAAAGTACTTTTTAAGGGTAAAACTGGAAAGTGACCCTGTTTTGATGGATGTTTTTAGAAAGGCTTATCTACTATTTTAGTTCCTACAAAATACTCCAAGTTTCAATTTCGTCCTTACAAAATACTTATTTTGTGTCAATTTCGTCCTTATAGTTTCAAACGAATTTCAATTTTGCCCTTCTGTCAAAATAATGATGGAAAATGCTCATGTGGCAAACGGAAAATGCTTAAAATACCAAAAAAAATGTTTTAAATACCGGGAAAATTATTATTTCTCCAAAAAATTGATAAAAATTACATTTTTTTTAAATACCGGAAAAAAGTCATTAGACAAAAAGGTTATGAAATTTTTCTAATGACTTTTTTTGGAGATTAATCATTCGTATCAACGAGAGGAATCAGAAAATATAAAAATATGGGTCGAAGTTAAAAAAAAATTCACATAAGACGACACTTGATATCAAAAAAAAATAGTAATTCCTCTAGTCGATAAATATGGGCCGAATTAGATAAAAAGATTTTTCAAAGACGAAAGAATACCAAATAGCTATTTTTTTTTGTTATAAAGTGTTGGCTTTAGCCCAAGGGGTGTTTTAATTTCTCCAATCTTTGTTTGAGTACGTCCTCTCTTTTCTCCCTCCAACTTGATGCACCCATTGCCAAATTTTCTTCAATAAATTTTATTGCCGGCCATATTTTATATTTTTGTTATTCCTCTTGTCGATACGAATGATTAATCTCCAAAAAATCATTAGATAAATTTCATAAACGTTTTGTCTAATGATTGTTTTTTAGTATTTTAAAATTTTATAATTTTGTTAATTTTTTTTTGAGATGAATCATTTTTTCCGGTATTTTAAGTATTTTTCCTTTATTTTAAGCATTTTTCGTTTGCCACATAAGCATTTTCCGTCATTAATTTGACGGAAGGGCAAAATTGAAATTCGTTTGAAACTATAAGGACGAAATTGATACAAAATATTTTGTAATGACGAAATTGAAATTTGGTGTATTTTATAGGGACTAAAATAGTAGATAAGCCTTTTAGAAATAGGACAAGTATTTTGCGACATCCCAAAATGGAAAGAATGACCAACAATTTGGGACGGAGGGAGTATATTTGAATAATGGGCCAGTTGACCTTAGGTCCACTATTGCCATTTTGTAATGTCTCGGATCCACCTTATATTTTCCAAAGGTCTGCAGTCCACTATACAACCAAAAGTACAAGTTTACCCTGAATACAAAAAACCAGTCGACTACAGTGGCCATGACGCGTGACTAACGTCGGGTAGTGCACAAGATAGCGAAGGACGAGCTGATCTATGCGAAGCATTGGGCCTACATCAGCTCTGGTGGGACCCGCGAGCTCCTCCGATCTGTTGTCCACGCTCACAGTGAGTATTTTCCCGGTAGGTTCCGACGGAACCCACGAGCTCCAGTGATTACCGGCGTACGTACGAAGAGCCTCTGAATGACGAAAAAAGGGCGGGAAATAGAGGGAAGAAGAAGATCAAACGTGCCAAACTTGCTTCTCAAAAAAATTCGATGAAGATATATTTTGTTTGCTAACACAGGCCGGAGAGTACTGTACATATCTACCCACCTTTTCTTCTTCACAAGAGTAAACAACATTTTGGGAACAGAACAACGTTTTAAAGAGTCATTGGGCAGGGCTATATCTAGCAGTAATAATTGAGTTGTTATTTTTTTTATTGCAATTATTAGAAATTCTTCCTTTTAAACCTTTTATGCAATAAAAGAATACTACCATAATACTTGAATGAATCGTGAAAAAAATAAAATTACTTGAAGTGTACTCATATATATATATATATAGATTTTCTATTACCTAGCTCTGTACCTTTTAAATAAGGGTAAATACCCATTTTGAAAAGCTATATCTCAAATATGTTTTATTTTATATATATCACACATCTTGTGGTCACTTAATCTCATTGTACGTGTAACAAGAGAAAGCTACGTGATTCCTTTATGTTGTATGTGAACTTCTCGTGAGGATGGGGATTTAGAATTGCATGCAAATAGTCAAATATAGTGTTTGGGTAGATGATGATTTAATCCCAATTAAGCTTTTTAAAAAAAATATAATGCAGATAACCACCTCTTATGAGTTTAGATAACCACATCTGATCCCAAGTAGGCTTTAGAAAAAAAGATATAGTACAGATGACCACATCTTGTGAGTCTAGATAACCACATCTTTTGAGTCCAGATATGGTTATCTGCGCCGGCGATTTTTCTGGCGAAGTCCAATTTTCCAGCGACTTTTCCTGCGACGGTGAACTTTCCGGTGAACTTTTCCGGCGCTGACAACTTTCCGGCAAGGTGTATTATGTATTAAATTAATGTGGGGGTATATTTGTCTATTAAAAAGGGAGAATGGACCTTGTACCTCAAAAAATGCAAAAAAGTGGATTAGAGGTACTATGGAAATATGAGGTGGACTAGACATGTTAGGAAAACCTATAATGGGCCTTAGAACAATTTGTTATTGAATAATTCAACTTTCTTTTGAAAGAAATGAATCCATGATTTTGAGGATGGTGCTAATGCCAAAACTGTTTTTTATTGTGCTAAAACTCTAGTACATAAAAGGTTTGTATGTTGCATACTATAAGTACAAATATTTTATGCACTGGACTTTTGATACAATCAAAAACAATTTTGAAAGTATAATTTGCCTATTTTATTGGGTTTGTCCTCCAATAGGTCGCAACTCAACAAGGTCAAAATCTTATAAAGGGTAAATGTTCTAAACCTGGGAGCCAATGGGAGAATTGCTCAATCATTAACTTCAAGGTTTCGAGATTAGTCGAAGTGCGCATAAGTTGTCCCAAACACGCGATTGTGAAAAACAAAAGTGTGCACTTTTATTCTAACTTTTTTCAAATGCTAAAAAAAGAGGACCCGAGGTCAGGTTTTTTTTCCCCCCTTCATATATGCTAGTGATATTAGCCAAACATGGCCTAAAAATCTTTCGTAATTAATTATTTACTAAATTGAACTTGGACAATTAGTCAAACAATTCGGTTGTGTTTGGTTTGAGTTTTTGGTTTCGGTTTTTGTAATGATTAGAAGGAGAAATAAGAATAATAATTAAAAAATAGGAATTAATGATTAGAGAGAGATAGAAAGAAAAATAAAAATAATATTTAAAAATATGGATAATAATTGGATAATAATTGAGAAAATCGATTCTTAAAAACCCAAAATGAACAAGGCCCTTTGTTGTACTTCGATGCTGTGAGGTTGTGTATTCAATTCGAGTATAGCTTCTTTTCTAAGAGTAGTCAACAAATTTAACAGACTAAAACGTCAGTAATCAAAATGACACCAAAGGGATAACTTGGGTTTAGTAGATGTACGGCCTCTTGTGGCCTAATAAGTAGAGATTATTTTTTTCGTCTTTATTTGATTTTTTTTTCACATTAGTTAATTTCGTGTCAAGTTGATCTTTGGATCATAAATTTTTACTTTTCCGGTCCTCTCATCAAGAAAAACCAATAATACACAAAAACTTGACACGAAACTAACTAACGCAAAAAAAAAAAATCAAATAAAGATGAAAAAAATGCCCTCTCTTTATTAGGTCAAAATAGGCCGTACTTTACATATTTTGTCAATATTTCTAAATTGTAATTGCCGCCTGATTTTGGATCTATTTTACTCAACGTGCAAGTTGAGATATAAACTTGACAAAATTGAGACTCCAAAGACCAAAGTGACACAAAACACATATTTTATGGACCATCAATATTATTTACCCAAAAAAGCTTCTGGATAGTGGGGGGTCGAAACTAGAAAGAGAGACAATGATCCAAAGCACTATTCTATTTTTTTTAAAAATCAATATAATTGCATGTTTGAAAATCTTATTGTTTAGTACAATAAGATTGTGAAATAGTTAAACTATAAATGTATTTATAAACTATTTTAACTATAAATGTATTTATAAATTGTATGATGGGCCCACTGTCAAATATATTCTGGGAATTTTTCACGACAACACAATAGCATATACTTCTTCCATCCCAATTTATTTATTTATATGGCACGATTAAGTATAAGGACCGGCACGAAGCACGATAGACAAAAAGCTAATTAGTCCGAACCAACACAACACAGTCTTTTTGACACCTCTATCCTCACATACATCCACTATTTTTAACACTTTTAGCACTTTTAAGAAATCCCCCATAAACCACTTGACGTATTTTATGTTCTTTATTTGATTTTTTTCTTTTTGTTTGTTTTACGTCTATTTTTTATGTATTATTGGTTTGTCTGGATAACAGAAATTGGAAAATTAAAACACAACGAACAAAACTCTCAAATTAGATCATATCTTTTAAATTTTTTGAATGCTCTCATCTAGACGAATTCACAAGATACAAAAAAATGATGCAAAACTAACTTGAAAAAGACAACAAAATAAGTTGAAAAAGATGTGAGATTTGGTTTGACTTTAGATTAACTATAATCTCTTGGATTTTAATTGCACCTCCAATATACGGAGTACAACACAACACATCACGTGTGCTACTGTTAAAACCGACAAGGGACAGCGCGCACTCTCGTGTGAACCGCGTGGGACGCGTGCGGAGAAGAGTTGATACGTCAACGTGGCAAAAGTGCGGGATCACGTAGGGATGGGTGTAGCCACCACAGGCAAGAGGTATTCATTTTCCGAACAAGATAATTTTTTTATTGAATCTTCTTCTTAACGAGTAGGGACGGCAATCTTGACCGAACCGATAGGTACCTGAACCGTAACCGGTTTTTTTTCCCGAACCATAACCGAAATATTCCCCGTGGGTGCAGGTATGGTACGGGATGTGAGATAACCGAATGGGTTGGGTTGGGTCGGGTTCAGTTCGGTTCAATTCTGGTTTGAGCTGGTAACCGAACTGTTCCCCGAACTGAATCAAACTGGATATGTGTAACTACAAAATTACCTTTCATATGTCGAAGTTTAGCCTGGCGTGCCATTTTTAATCGTACCGTGCCAAATTTCTTTAATTGTGTCGTGCCATGCCGTTTTGTGGTCATGTCGTGCTGGCCCAATTCCTCCACCGCCGGCGCCGCCAGAGCCTCCTGCTTCTCTTGCATCCGGTTGTCAGGTGGATCTCTCGCATTCTCCTTGCGTTTCCTCCAGCAACACAAAGCAAACACGGAGACTAGCTTGATTGCACTGGCATACAATGACGCCAATATTTCCAGCGACCATTTGATCCATTTCGTCGGGGTAAACTTGCGGCTCTCCGGTGGTGTGGCGCTCGGAGGGCTGTAGTAGTAGACATTGATGGTGGTGTTGTTGACGGTGTAGTAGGACGTGGTGGTGTTTGTTGATGGTGTTGGAGGACGTGGTAGTGTTGTTGAAGACGTTGGTGCTGGTGTTACTACTGTAGGACGTAGGCTGTTGTCGCTGGCGACCAACGCAAACACAACAAAAAATGCTAGCAGAGACATGCCGGATGGATGAATCAGAGTCATCAGACGGTAATGGATGAATTCGGGTGATGAATCGAAAGTGTCTATGGATGAATCGAAACTAATGGATGAATTGGACGGATAAATTAAACTGTGTCTTATATACTGTTACAATATACTAAAAAGGTAAAAGTAAAAAATAAAAAAAATTATTAATTGGGAAATTGACTAAGAGGGTGTTTGGGAGCTTACTTTTTGGTTTTTCATTTTCACCTTTTTGACCTTTTAGCTTTTTGGATTATGACTAGAATGTATTTTGAATTTGGTAGAGCATTTGGATGATAAGTGCAGAATGCATTTTGCAAAAGGAGTAATGTTTGAGAGATATGTGATGAAAATGCGAATTATGGGTTGATTTTTTACCAAGTTGCCCTTAATTGTTATTGTTGTAATAAAATATATTGCCAAAGGTTAGGTCTGTCTCCAATCATCCCCTGCCCATACCCCCAATGATTGGGGATTGGATGGGTTCTGTTATTGTTGTTGTTGTATTGTTGTTGTTGTTGTAATAAAATATATATGAATAATATTTTGGGAATTGATTTTCACACTCCCTTTTTTTATATCTACACTTGCTTTTTTTTTTGTCTACTTTTAACTAGGGGTGCTCACGGTCCGGATTGGCATGAATCCAATCCTAATCCGCGAGTCACGGTTTTTTGAAAATCGAATCCATGTCCAATCCAAAAGTCCCACGGTTCGGTTCCAATCCGATCCGCGAGTCACGGATTGGTTCCGGATTTGTCCACGGATTTTCAACTTATTCTAAAAAAAATCATCAATTGATTTAAAAATCCAAACTCAACATTGAAACAAACACTTCACTAGTAGAGTTAATAGAATGATAATATAAAGCATCAAGAAGAAAATAGAGCAGTCACTGGAAAGAAATAATGAAAGTTTATTAAACATTCCAACAAATTAATTGAACAAATCTAAACTTAAACATTATGAAATTAAAATAGATAGCCAAAAAATAATACCGAAGATTCATTTTGAATTCCAAACACAGTAGACTATAACCTTTCATATCAAAATATCAAATTGTCAATATTATAAAGGTGGTAAAATTATTTATATATGCTTATATATTTATTTTTAAAAAATTATATATCATAAAAATCTCACGGTCTGGATCGATTAATCCACGGTTTCAAAATCAAAATCCGTGTCCGGACCGCGAGTCACGGTTTTTTATTTTTTGAATCCGTGTCCAGACCATTAATCCACGGTTAAAATCCAAAAGGCACGGATCGGTTCAGTCCGGACCGGATTCACGGTTCACCAATTTTTTTGAGCAGTCCTACTTTTAACACTAAAAAAATATAGTGTGGATATCAAAAAAGGGAGTGAACATCAATTCCCAAATATTTTTAGCCATTTATATAAAGTTACATTGTTATTTATTTATTTATTTTTGGTATTGCGCTAACAGATACATGGATTGCATAATTGAAAGTCTTAATTAATTTATTTTTTTGGAGAGGGAGGTGTATTTTGTGAGGAGGAACTTGGTAATCGTGAAATAAAAAGGAGGGTATTATTGTAATTGGCCATTGGGAGAAAAAAAAAAAAAACTGTTGAACCAAAAATGCAAAAAAACACCTATTGACCTCTTTTTCCCTTTTGCTCTCTAAACCCCAAAATGAAGAACTCATTCTACTAGAATGGGTTTTGGTTTTGGTTTTGGTTTTGGTTTGGGGTACCCAAAAACTTAAAATGCAAAAAAGGGATAATGGAAATGCAAAAATTAGGTAGCCAAACACCCTCTAAATTGAAGATGATAAATTATACAGTGTCTTAAAAGTGTATGTGTGGAAATCAGGGGTCGGTTGTGCGGGGTGCTGGGCAAGCCCTGTCAAGCACCATCTAAGTTGTCCAAACGTATTTTGGACCGTCCAGATTTGAGGATCGGTACAGAAAGGTGTTTTGGATATTTTACACGGTTATGTACCCATCTTCAAATCCAAGCCGGCCTAACGTGTTTGGACGACTTGAACAGTGCTTGACAGAGCCTGCTGAGCACCCCACACAGCAAGCCTCCCGGGTTCACGTGTGCTTGTATAATTAAGCAACTTTGAGTTATGTACATCAAGACTTCATGAATAGTTATTACAATAAACTTGTAGCTAGAGATGACAATTTTGACCAAACCGATGGGTACCCGAACCATAACCGATTGTATGGTACGGGATGTGAGATAACCGAATGGGTTCGGTTCAGTTCAGGTTTGAGTTGATAACCGAACCGTTCCCCGAACCGAACTGGATATGTGTAACTACAAAATTACCCATCATATGTAGAAGTTTAGCCTGATGTGTCATTTTTAATCGTGTCGTGTCGTGCCGTGCCAAATTTCTTTATTTGTGTCATGCCGTGCTGGCCTAATTCCTCCACCGCCATCGCCGCCAGAGCCTCCTGCCTCTCTTACATCCGGCTGTCATGTGGATCTCTCACCTTCTCCTTGCGTTTCCTCCAGTGACACAAAGCAAACACGGAGACACGCGTGATTACACTAGCACACAATGACGCAAATATTTCCAACGACCATTTGATCCATTTCGCCGGGGTCAACTTGCGGCTCTCCGGTGGTGTGGCGCTCGGAGGGCTGTTGTAATAGACATTGATGGTGGTGGTGTTGTTGATGGTGTAGTAAGACGTGGTGGTGTTGTTGATGGTGTTGGAGGGCGTGGTACTATTGTTGAAGACATTGGTGCTGGTGTTACTACTATAGGACGTAGGCTGTTGTCTCCGGCTTAATGCCGCCGGCGACCAACGCAAACACAACAAAAAACACCGGTAGAGACATGCCGGATGGATGAATTGGAGTCATCGGACGGTAATGGATGAATTCGGGTGATGAATCAAAAGTGTCTATGGATGAGTTTGAGCTTGAGCTAATGGATGAATTGGACCGATAAATTAAACTGTGTCTTATATACTGTTACATTATACTAAAAAATAAAAAAATGTATTAATTGGGAAATCGACTAAATTGAAGATGATAAATTAAACAGTGTCTTAAAAGTGTACGTGCGGAAATCAGGGGCCGGCTGTGCGGGGTGCTAGGCAGGCCCGTCAAGCACCAAGTTGTCCAAACGTATATTGTACCGTCCAGATTTGCGGATGGGTACAAAAAGGTGTTTTGGATATTTTACACGGTTATGTACCCATCTTCAAATCTAAGCTGTCCTAACGTGTTTGGGTGACTTGAATAATGCTTGACAGAGCCTGCCGAGCACCCCCACACAACAAGCCTCCCGGGTTCACGTGTGCTTGTATAATTAAGCAACTTTGAGTTTTGTACATCAAGACTTCATGAATAGTTAATACAATAAACTTCATAACGAGCCCTATGACACCTACGGTTCAGGTCAATAGCTTCCCAAACGCACAATTATATAACATTTCTTGAAGATTTTTTAAATTATAAGGTCTTGAATTATGGATGAAAATCGAACGAATTAAATCAATTACATAAAGACATCCGATGGGCCTAATTTTCTCCAGAACCACTAGAATAATTATTTTGAAATTATTTAACGGATCAAATCGTTTGTGTGAAATTCAAAATTGAGCCTCACAAGACCATTGTTGACGAAACAATTGACTAAGCCCAAAAACTGTGCCGTTTTGGGTTCCCTGTGCCGTGCAGGGTCCCCTCTTCCATGGGATGGGAGGGGTGTCCGCTCTCCATAACCCCATCCCTATATATCTCAACAAATTCCAATTTTATGGACTCCATCCTCACCCACTAATTATTTTAAAATTATTAATGGATCAAATTATTTGTGTAGAATTCGAAATTGAGCCTCACAAGACCATGGTTGACGAAGCAATTGGCAAAGCCCAAAACTGTGTCGTCTTGGGCTCCCTGCACTGCAATGCAAGGTCCCCATCCCTACATATCCAAACAAATTCCAATTTTGTGGACTCCATCCTCAACCATAAGGCCAAATTAAATCTTTGATTTTCAATGTGGAGAATTATATTTCTGAACAAAAATTTAAGTTGGTCAGATATTGAAAACACGTTAATTTTCCTAGGAAAGGGATGATTGAAGTATAATTTGTTATTACCTGAGTTATAGGACAAATACAATTGTAAAACCCAGACCCTAAATCCGAGGTATATGCAACTTTTTTTTTTAATCGGCAAAAGAAATACTCTCGGTCCCAAATTAATGGTTATTTTTTGGCAATTGTGCCACTTAACAAATTATATATATCTTACAATCTATAACGTTTTTTACGATTTCAAAAATTTTGTTTTATAAAATTAATTGGATATTAAAAGTATTATAGATTAAAAGTTATGGACAATCTTTTGAGATATCCCAAATAGTGAAAAATGGACCATTAATTTGGGACGGAGGGAGTATTATTATAAATCTTTTTTTCTACATTGATAATCTGTCCTATAAGACAATTTTTAAAACCCAGACCCTAAATCCGAGGTATATGCAACTTTTTTTTAATCCGAGGTATATGCAACTTTTTTTTAATCAGCAAAAGAAATATTATTAATCTCTAATAAATACATACAAAGATTAAAAGGATGCGGGCATACCACTCAAGAACCAAACCAAAAGGACGGCAAGATGCCAACAATAAACACCGCATTTGCAACTTGATAAAATGTAAAGGAAAAAAAATTAAGACACTGTTTAGATCGGCGTGTTTGAATTTATATTAATTGCTTTTAGTGCTCCTCCATTCCTAGATAAGTGTTCATGTCCTAATAGTTGGACCTTTTAAAAAACAACTCACTTTAATTTAACGTATTTTTTTATATGTAATAGGGATCTTGTTTTTTAGAAGTCACTTGGCTTTATCTTACAACGATTTTAAAATTATAAAAAATATTTAGAATAACAAAGTATAAGCTAATTTCTTGCAAAGTGTAAATAGTTCAATATAGACATTTATCCACGGTCCGAGGGAGTTTTTTTGTGAGGGAACTATAATTGGAAAATTTTGACGGCGTAAGCATACCGAAACAATTAGTATTAATTAGACAGGTGCATGATAACTGTCATGTACACACACAGGAAAAAAGAAAAAAAAAAAAAGAAAGAGGAAAGTAAATATACATTAGTAGCTTATTATAAATAAGAAATTCTAATTTCTAGGAAAAAATATAGAAATCCCACATCATGCTAATAGCCTGGCCACCTCTTATTTATTGCCTAGCCACCTCATATGCTTTCAAGATACCTAGGGAACTTAGGTGTCAACACTATGTTGATCTAAGAAGCCTATAGTTGGGATGACAATCTTTACGTTAATTAAAAAATACTACTCCTGAAAGATGAATTGTTGAGTTTTTTATTTTGAGTTCTCCTTAAAGAGTGTATGTTTTAAAAAATTAATGAATAAAAATTAATATGAAAGATGTAAAGTAGGGTGCACAATAAAATTGAAAAAATCACGAACTCGGACTGACCGAACTGAACTGATCTATTTGGATTGACTCTATGATTTAATGGCTTGGTTTTTGTTTCAAAAAAAATGAGAACGATATATTATAGTTCGGTCTTTGGTTTATAATTGCAAACCATGGTTGGAACTGAACAAGACCGTACGTTAATACATATCATAATCACATACATATATATATATATATATATATATATATATATTTATTTTTTTTTACTCTT
>JAXBDA010006333.1:0-21166 GCA_036023075.1 Gaultheria prostrata | reverse complement strand
TTGCCGACAATCATTACCCGACAAAACTTACCGACTAAAAATCTGGTCGGCGAAACCATTTGCCAACTAAAATAGTAACCTTAGCCAACTAAACAGTTAGTCGGGAATTGTGAAATTCCTTGTAGTGAGAGATGGGGAAGCAATATTCACACACACATCACATATACAAGTAGAATTGATAGAAATTCCCCTACCTCAAGGTTTTGCTTCCAATCAAGCCAAAAACGAATTTTGAGATCCCCAATTTGGGCTTCCACATTTTTGACCCTCCCGGTACAAAAAGATGGTACTCCGGGCTCCCAAACACGCGTAGATGATGAATCTTTGGTCTATTGGTGAAGAGGTTTGATGAGGATGGAGTAATTTGAGCTCAAAGGAGCAAAAATGGAGGAGAGAAAGAGGGGGAGAGCTGCTGGAAATTTCCAGCCAAAAAGGGGGTTTGAGACTTCCCCCACACACCTCTCTTTTAACACCCAACAAGAAATATTACACCACACACCCCCATACTAACTTGTGTAATGCAATGTGGCCCCAAATCACTTAAAACACACTTAAACTCATCACTTTTAAATTATGCATATTTCCACACATTACCCCAACGTTATTTATAAAAAAAAATAAAATATGAAATTACGGGTCTTTACATAAATCCTTACCTCCTTAGAGAAATGCTGACCACCAAATACCCCTTAAAAAAGGTACTGAGCCTGTCCATGTCAAGCCTTATAGGTACCCTTATGTTCAAAAAAATGAAATTGAAAAACTGGTTAAGGAAATGTTAGACACTGGTGTCATTAGGCCAAGTGTAAGTCCTTTTTCCTCCCCTGTACTACTGGTTAAGAAGAAAGATGGCACATGGAGGATGTGCATAGACTACAGGGAATCAAATAAATACACTATCAAGGATAAGTTTCCTATTCCTATATAGATGAATTGTTGGATGAGTTGAATAGGGCCAAAATTTTTACCAAGCTAGACCTAAGGGCTGGGTATCACCAAATTAGGGTGTGCCCCAAAGATATTGAAAAAACTGCCTTTAGAACTCATGAAGGACATTATGAGTTCTTGGTCATGCCCTTTGGGCTAACCAATGCGCCTTCTACCTTTCAAAGCCTAATGAACACCATCTTTAAGCCACACTTGAGGAAGTTCATTTTGGTATTTTTTGATGATATTCTGATTTACAGCCCCACTTGGACTGACCATTTGCAGCATTTGTCTATTGTCTTGTCAATTCTGAGGTTCCATCAATTGTTTGTTAAGAAAAGCAAATGTGCTTTTGGTCAAACTAGTTTGGAATACCTTGGACATATCATCTCTGACAAGGGAGTGTTGGCTGACCCAGTCAAGCTAGAAGGTATGAACAAGTGGCCTACACCTACTACCATCAAGTTATTTAGGTTCGGAACTGTAGAATTTTTGGAAATTTGGAGTAGATCATTCTAGTAAAAAATCAAATTAATTGAATAATTGGTAGACATATATTCAGCTACCATTTATATGGATGACCAATATCATTTGGAGAATACATTCTGCAAGACAAAAGTATTTCAATGTGTATCTACCAATCTCCGATGATCATAAGTTTCTGTTCCCACAATGTGCTCAACATTTAAAAAAAAAACGAACGGTTCTGATCCCAAATGATCAAGATTTTGGAGGACTCACAATTGAGATCACTGCGGAAATGTAGTGACTTAGCTCACTACTCAAAAAAATGGGACGGAGGGAGTATGTCGTTTCTACATACGATAATGCAAAGCTACTATATAATAGATCCGTCTATTTAGTACTCGCTCCATCCCTTTTTAAATGTCCCATTTGGGAAACGTGTATTTCTATGGATGGATCTGTGGGGTTAGTAACCATGGGACAAAGGTAGTACAATTTCTTTTGCCATAAATATTGGCAAAGGTCAATTTGGGAAACGTGTATTTTTGTGAATGTTAAAACATTAATATACTACCGCAGAATGTTTTTAATTGTTTTGCACCAAATTAACTTGGTTTAAAACAAATAAAAAAACTTATATAGAGAAATATATATTTTAATGATTTGAAATTGCACGTATTCCTATAGTGGTTATTTAAAAAGGTACAAAGGTAGTACTATTTCTTCTGCCAGAAATAATGGCGAAGGTCAATTTGGTCAGTTTGCTTTACCAAATGAGATCAGTACACAAGGGATACAAACGATAAAGTGACGATAACAAAGGGTAACTGGGTAAATTTTAGGAGCACAAGAAATAACTCATTAAACTTGAGCAATGTGTTTGATTGTGCATGAAAGCAAGAATCATGCTTTCATAGCGCATCACTTTGACGGAGAGTGCGAGGCTAGTTTTACGCTGGAAATCTGTTTCTAGTTTCACTTAAAAAACCGATATAACCGTTAAACCGATCCGATACGGACTGAACTGTTTTATTTGGTTAGATTATGCGGTTCATTGGTCTGGTTATGTGTCTAAAAAAATAAGAATCAGTTATTATGGTTTGATTACTGGTTCTCAAATAAAGAACCAAGATTAGAACCGAACTAAACCAGTATTAGATATATATATAGACACACACACACATTATAGTACTTGGCAATGTTCAAGCCTTGTTCTACTAATGGATGTTTTTTTTAATTATTGTATTTTTCGAGGCATATCATTCTCTCATAATATACTAACTAAAAGTCACAAAAGGTCAAAAGTCAAAAAGTGATTTAGCATAAGGGAAGGGGCCTTATACACTTGCCAATTGCCTTAAAGCAGTTCTCGTGCACATGTTGCGAAGGTGGGGTAATGAATTAATGACAAGTAACAGCCATTTTCGTCCATATTGGGGTATCACAAGAAAGTTCTCTACTGGCCTCAATATAATTGTTGATTGCCTCCAAGCAGTTCTCGTGCTTGTTGCAAAGGTGGGGTAATGAGTTAATGGCAAGTAACAACCATTTTCGTCCACATGTTGCGAAGGTGGGGGTAATGAGTCAATGGCAATAAGAACCATTTTCGTCCATACTAGGGCACCCCAACAAAGTTCTCTACAGTTTAATTAGGCCTAATAAATCACTTTCATTTTTTTTGGCATTATTTGAATTTTTTCGCGTTTGTTAATTTTGCGTCAGATTTTTGTTTATTATTAGTTCTTCTTAGCGAAAGGAATTGGAAAAGTAAAAAAAAAGATTAGAACTCTCAATTTTTTTGAATAAAACCAAAAATAAATTTGAAAATCTTTCTTTTTTACTTATTTTTTTCATTTACAAAAAATTGAGCTTGGATCATAATATTTTGTTTTTTTTGAATTCTTTTTTTTGTGTGTATTATTAGTTCATTTTGACGGCAGAAATTGAAAAGTAGTAGAAAGCTATGGTTAGAACTCTCAATTTCATTTTGAATAAAATCAAAAATAATTTTAAAAATCTTTCTTTCTTATTTATTTTTGTAAATTTTGAAAAAATTATGCTTGGATCATAATTTTTTAGTTTTTTGATTTTCTTTTGTGTATCATGGGTTTATCTCGACGAGAGAAATTAAAAAAGTAGAAAACTATGATTAGAACTCTCAATTTGTTTTTTGAAGAAAACCAAAAATAAGTTTAAAAATTTGTCGTTTTGACATATATTTGTCATTTTTTTAAAAAAATTGCTTTTTTTTCATTTTTTTTTGCATTATTGGTTTATCTTGACGAGAGGAATTAATAAAGTAAAAAAAATTAGGATTAGAACTCTCAATCTTTTTTTGAATAAAATCAGAAGTAATTTTAAAAATTTGTCATACTGACTTAATTTTGTCTTATTTAAAATATTTTGAGCTTGGATCATAATTTTTTACTTTTTTTATTTCTCTAGTCGAGATAAACCAATTATATACAAAAAGTTAATAAAAACTATGAACACCAAAAAAATCAAATAAAGATGAAAAAATAAGCCAATCATTCGATCTATTTGGTTAGGTTATGCAATTCATTGGTCCAGCTATGGTTCTGAAAAAATAAGAACCGGTAGTTATGGTTTGGTAACTGGTTATCAAGTAAAGAACCAAGGTTAGAACCGAACCGGACTAGTATATATATATATATATATATATATATATATATATACATTGTAGTACTTGGCAATGTTCAGGCCTCATTCTGCTAATGGATTTTTTTTGAATTGTTGCATTTTTCGAGGCAGATTTTTCTCTAACCTCCCTTGAGGTTTCTGACACAAATAGAAACCTCCCCTGCTTTTCTGAAATAACAAAAATTACCCCCCTGCCGTTACTTTTAAATGGATGGCGTTAGTATTTGCGGGAAAAGGTCCAAAATACCCTTCTTAATTCACTTTAATGTCACTAATTTAATACACTTAATGCTAATTTTTTTACATATAATAAATATTTTTTTTCTCTCCATTTCCTTCCCAATATATATGCATTTTTTTCTTCTAATATCTAAACTATTTTTTTACATATTCATTGTTTTTTTTTTAAATTGTGTAGCCAACTTATATTTTGTAGTTTCGATGTCATGAGTGACAATAAATTGAAAACCTGAACATCACCATGTAAAGTAAAATATTGATTTACATATATAGTGAAATGAGTACGTATACATATATATTAAAAGAAATATGAACTAAAATTGAGAAAAGTTTAGAAAAGACAAAAAAAAATCCACACTTTTGATTATAATTTTTACTCCGCAACTATCCAATTCGCATGGATAAAGGCGAAATTATGCATCAAAAAATTTTATTCGCCTTGTTTGAGCTTTATAAGATTTTCCTTTTTGACGATTGTAATAAAAAAAGTTCTATTTATTTTTTTCAATTACGCATTTTAACAAATAAATGCAAAGAGAGTTTATGCTCATGGAATTATTTTTATTTTGTCTCTTAAACTCCACCATGACTATTCAATTCACATGTACTTCATTTGACTTAATTTTTTTTTTCAATTATTGTTTATCTTTGCTAAAAAAAATTACCTTTGTTAGTTTTGTAAATTTGTTTTTTGCATTGGTTCATTTCGACGAGAGAATTTAGAATTAAAAAATTACAATCAAAAGTGTGGATTTCTTTTGTCATTTCCAAATTTTTCTCAATTTTAGTTCATTTTTTAAAAATATATGTATACGTGCTCATTTCACTATATATGTAAATTAATATTTTACTTTACATGGTGATGTCCAGGTTTTCAATTTATTATCACTCATAATATCGAAACTATAAAATATAAGTTGGCTACACAATTTCAAAAAAAAAAAAGAATATGTAAAAATATAGTTTAAATATTAGAAAAAAAACCATATATATTGGGAAGGAAATGGAGAGAAAAAAAGTAAATTTATTAAATGTAAAAAAATTGGCATTAAGTGTATTAAATTAGAGACATTAAAGTGAATTAAGAAGGGTATTTTGGTCCTTTTCCCGCAAATGCTAACGCCGTCAATTGGAAAGTAACGACAGGGGGGTACTTTTTGTTGTTTTAGAAAAGCAGGGGAGGTCTGTGTTATTTCAGAAACCTCAGGGAAACCTCTGTTTGTGTCGGAAACCTCAGGGGAGGTTAGTGAAATTTGCCCATATATTAACTAAAAGTCCCAAATAACAAAAAAGTAAAAAGTGGTTTAGCATAAAAGGGAATCAATATAATTGTCAATTGCCTTGAAGTAGTTCTTATGCATGTTGCAAAGGTGGGGGAAATAAGTTAATGGCAAGTAACAACCATTTTCATCCATATTAGGGTATCCCAACCAAGTTCTCTACCGGCCTCAATACAATTGCCAATTGCCTTCAAGCAGTTCTTGTGCATGTTGCAAAGGTGGGGGTAATAAGTTGATGGCAAGTAACAACCATTTTCGTCCACATTAGGGCATCCTAACAAAGTTCTCTACCGTTCATCTAGGCCTAATAAGTCACTTTCAATTTTTTTTTGTCCTTATTTGATTATTTTCGCGTTTGTTAATTTTGCATCAGATTTTTGTGTATTATTGGTTCATCTCGACGAAAGAAATTGAAAAAGTAAAAAACTATGATTAGAACTCTCAATTTTTTTGAATAAAACCAAAAATAAGTTTAAAAATCTTTCTTTTTGACTTATTTTTGTCATATTTTTTATATATATGTTAATATATTTATAAGTGTACATAATTATGTACTCCCTCCGTCCCAATTTACTGGCTCTTTTGGGGATTCCAACTTATTAAGGGATGTGAAAACTTTGTACTGCATTTTCTGTTTTGCCCCTAAGTCCAGTCGATATTAATGTGGCCAATTTTGTGGGGCTAATTTTTTATATGAAACTCAAAACATATGCAATATCGATCTTCTTTGATAGATATCAATTAGTTTTATTATACAAAGTTTTCAAATCATAGAAACCGTTATAAAATAAAAGATAATTGATTAGCCAATTGAGGTTGGGAAAGTCATTTTTGAGGGTAAAACTGGAAAGTGACCCTGTTTTGATGGATATTTTTAGAAATGAGACTTATATTTTGGGACATTCCAAAATAGAGATGGTCCATCAATTTGGGACGGAGGGAGTATCTTGATTTGGTAAGTTAATGGTTTTTTTTCCCGTATTTTTTTTATGTCTGTTTAGAGTAGAAATCGATATTTTTAGAAAGTTTTTAATATTCTACTATCACTATTTGACTCAACTAATTAATACCCAATTTGCAATTTTAGTTCCCTAGTAAGTCAATAAAATTCTAATTAATCTTTTGAGTTCATGTGTTGTGAAAAAGTGTTCCAACGCTGATCGGGTAGAATCGGAACTGAACCAAAATCGGTCCGGTCTTTCGGTTTAGATTTGGACAGGTTCTACACTTATATTGGTTAGGTTTTGGTTCTTAATTTTCTAGAACCGATCGGAATGGTCCGGTTACTGGATTTCTAGAGAACCTATCCAATGTGGACCTTATGCACCCCTGCTACTTGTTATTTAACAAAATGTGATTTAAAAATTAATCAGCTTCAAATATATTTCAACTTGGCTTGTTTATCAAGTAAGTCAATTGCTAACATCAGAAATAGAACCAATCACAAACTGATCTTGAATAAGGTGAAATTTTTAGACGATTGAACTGAGTATAGCAACTGTTTAAGATTGGTTGAAAAAATTTAACAAGGTTCAAAAGATTTCAAACTTATTTTATTTATGTAATTAACAAATGATCTTGAACGAACTTTTTACGAGTCCAACACCACTTTTAATTGAAGTAGCTTTAGGCGCTAGGATGAGTAACCGATGCCATTGTGCATTATTTGTGCGGGATCCATAAAAAACTAAGCTACCATAAAAATACCCTATCAACTTAGGAATCTTTTAATTGGTTACTAATTTTATTTGCAAAAATGTTTCGGACAAATAATCAAATAACATAAAATTACTTTCACCAAAAAACGACAAGATAAAAACCTAAAATAGTAGTATCTTATTTGTATTTCGCTTATTAAAAATATCCAAAAAAGAAGAAGCTAAGAGCATCCCCAATGGCATACTCAAAGAGAGAAATACTCAAATTTTGTCATTTGGATACTCAAAAAAGGCTCGCAATGACATTTGGATAAATACTCAAAGTTAGCGATTTTTTTTTGCAAATACTCAAATTTTGGCATTTGGATACTCAAAACTTCCAATATTTTCCCAATAATCAAACATAAATACTCAAACTACCAAAATTTTCACTCTTTTGATTATGGACAAAAATAAACCATTATAGATTTTCACATTGCTAAGTTTAGAAACCCATTAAATGAATATTCAAAAGGTGATGTGGCGACATTTGAATATTCATATTTCAGTATGCCATTAGTGATGATAATAAGTTACCAAAGGAGCCTTTACATACATAGATGGCCTATATATAGGTAAGTAATGTTTAGACGTCGTCGACCGCTCAACCTTAACTATGATTCAAGACGCTAGCTACCTGTGGTGTTGTCAATTGAATTTATTATGTTTAGGTAGTTAGCTAAGATATATATATCAATTTTTAAGGTAAAATTTTTTGCTGTTCAAAAAATAAGCTAAGATATATATTAATTTTTTTTATAATACAAGGTGTCAGGGACCAATTTGCATGTATTTCGGACTAATTTATACAACCTCTCCCATCGCCCTGGTTACACGTGTGGTGAGGTTGATCAGCTCACATGGGCTGCTTGTAGCTCCATCAGGATGAAAGTTGTGCTACCTCGTGGGCTATTTCTGCTGCTGCGGTTTTCTCGTTTGTTGGATACCTCTGGGGATTTTTGTTTGGCGACAACTCTGGGGTCTAATGCATGGTTATTTTTTATGGGGACAAATTATGCCTTACTCTAGCCATCATGGTGATGCTGTTGCTGTTCTTCTGGAGTGCATGTCTATTTATGCGTTCATTCTACTGATTCTGCTGTACTCTGAAAACGCGCAAGTTGCTGCTAGGGTCGGTCGGGCTTACCTTTGATTCACTAGTGGGGTTGCTGTCTTCTTGCCTTTGTTACACTAGTATTTCGTTGTTCCAGATGTATCAGGGGTAGGGAGTTGATTAGGTTCATTGTAGTTTTGTTTTGGTTCCGTTTCGGTCGACTTCTTGTCAACTATGTATTCCCTCTTGGGTTCTTGGAGGCATATAATTGTCGTGCGGTTGGGGGCCAATTTCGTTGGGATGCTTCCTCGTGTCGTGATGCTGTTATTCCATGATCCCTTTTAATCTTTGTAATATACTTTTCAAAGATTAATGAAATTCTCTTTTGCTTTAAAAAAAAACGTGTGGTGAGTGGGCAAAAAAAAAGTATATACGTTCCTTAAACTGATCAAAAAATTCATTTTGAAGACAAGAATTGCTTTTTCTGGGACATCGATCTACCATGTACTAGACTAATTGGTCAGTTGTTGCCAAAACAGCAGTCAATGTCTTTACTAGTCCTTCGGCGTTCAACCGCTTCATAGGGCCTAAAGGTGAAAAGTTGTTTACGTGATTATGCAGGTATGAAATTGGATAGTGAAATTTGCAATTACCAGATAAAACTCAAAATCAGAAATTTCTTGAAAGGAACGTCTCGTTCAGACCAAAAATTTAGCCAAATTTCAAAAGTGCATTTCTGGATAAATGCATTTGACAGAGTTACTGTATTTCTCATTTTCTCTCATCAAAACTCTCGTTTGTTTAATCATCATACAATAAACCTTCAAATATCAGAGGCACTGAGCTTTCATATCTCAGTTACAAAAATCATTTCATTAACACTAAGGGCTGTTTGGCCGACTACTATTCACATTTTCTACTTCTCATTTTTAAGTTTTGGGTATTTGGCTGCTCAAAGCCTCAAACCCAAAACACATTAAGTCAAAACCCATTCTCAAAATTTGACAATAAAGAGGAGAAGCCAAAAGTAGGTTGAGAGGAGTTTTTTGACTTCTTGTTTTTCGCTTTCCCCCTTTTGATTAACAAAAAGACTTACAAAATGTATTCTGCACATATTTCCCAAACAATACTCCTGTTGCAAAATGCATCTCTGCACATTTCTTCTGAATACATTCTGATCATAATTAGAAAGCCAAAAAATTGAAAATAAAAAACTAAAAATGAAACTCCCAAACACCACCTAAATTTGTTTCATTTAATTGGAGAATCATGTGGCTAATTTCCATTAGCAAAACTACAAAAAAAAAAAAGCACAAGATAACAAATCACGTCAGAAAGAAGGCATTGTCTTCTTTCATCTCTGAACTTGAAGTGCCTTCTCCTTTCTCCCACTATCCACCAATGAAACGCCTGCCATTGCAATTTAAATTAGATAGAAACAAATGTCAAACCCCATTCCCCACGTTAGTCTGTTAAGAAAATTTAGTAACTGAAAAAGATTGTGAATAAATAATTGTCTTCATGGAAAGTTCGATTAAATAATTTAAAACATGGATTCTGAAAAGTGGTAAGAAATGTAGCAATCATCATATTTAAGTGAGGTTTATACATAGGTTCATCAAAAGTGCATGAAAACCATACGAATGCAGTTGATTCAGTTTTAAGTGTGTGTGTGTGTGTGTGAGAGAGAGAGCACCTTGAGGGTGACAAACAGGAGGGTCTTCAAAGAGGGAGAGAGACAGCTCCTTGTGAGCATACCCAATGTCAAACAAAATCAATCCGGAGGACTGGTCATAGACGATTATTTCCTTAACCGGTAACCAAAGAAACAGCTCTTGTTGAGACATTCCCACAACCCCAGTAAGCCCACCCCAGCTAAGGTTACTCATGACCACACTGTCGAAAAACACCCGGGTCTCGAACATGGCCGTACAGGGTCGGTCCATGTACACTGTGAGCCGGTTGTTTTGGTCGAAATCGTACGATTTAACATTGTTCGGGAAGATCCCGCCAGGGAGCCCTTGGCTTTTGAGAAGGTCGTGAATGGAGAAGGGATGAGTAAGAGAGAGGAGAGAGAGGACGAGGATGAAAGTGTGGAGAATGGGAAGTGAGGCCATGGAAGAGAGATTGGATGGTTTGGTATAGTCTCTCTGTGGGTGGGTGGGTGTTTGTTGTGTGGAAGGAGGAGGCAAGGAGTGAGTATAAATGGGGAGTGGGGAGGTTTATGAGGGGGTTTTATTGGTGTGAAGCGTGGGGGCCACACAGGTGAGACAAGGGTGGTGGACCTGGTGGTTGGTCGAGTTAGTTTACCGGAATTACCCTTTTGGGTAGTGTTGAGGAAATGGAGGTATGGTGGGGAAAAGACACGATTGGCCTTGGTATGAAGTTGTAGAATGATCAATTTTTTCGACCACCGGAATAGACGCCGGCCCATCTGCTTTGTTGGGCTTGGAGTGCCCGATCTTATGAATTTGGTTACACAATGTCACTTTCTGCGACCGCTCTAATAATAGACTTGCGGGTATGATATCGAATGCCATAAAAAACTTACTCCCTTCGTCCCAAAATGATAGTCCATTTTGGGACTGCGTGCCATTTTCAACAGCTTATATCTTTTAGGGAAATGATTTCCACACCCCTTTTTATCCCCACACACTCCCTTTTTGTCTTTATTCAACCTGAAATTACCAAATTACCCTTACTTCAAGAGTCACCTTTTCCATATGAAGGGCAATTTGGTAATTTCAAGTTGAATAAAGACAAAAAGGGAGTGTGTGGGGATAAAAGGGGGGTGTGGAAATCATTTCCCTATCTTTTAATGTGAATCTCAAAAAATATGCATTATCGATCTTGTTTGATAGATCTCATTGAGAACTTTTATACGGTGCAAAAAAAGTTCAAAAATTGTTTCAATAAATACATTATTTTTTAGTTTAAAAATTGCACGTAATTTTGTAATGGACTATCAATTTGGGACGGAGGGAGTAATTGAAACTCATTCTACCACCAATTGGTTTTGAGAGAGATGGTGGAAAAGCGGTACGACATGCGTCACAACCACTGATATTCATGAGCATTGGATCACGATTTCGCACCACCATCCACCAGTGACACTCTTTAAACCATCAGCAATCACAGCCACCAACCACCAGCATTAAGTCGATCGGAGCACTAGAGCAAGTAAGAAACAGAGATGGAGCGACGGCTAGAAAACTTGTCACTGGCGATTAGGACAGTGAAAAGAAGGAGAGTGGATGGAGTTAGAGAGGAGCACCTGGATCTGGAGACTTGGTAAAAACGGACCAAAAAAAAGGGGATCCTCCCCTTCAGCCGCCGACAAACGGCGCTAGGGTTTTGAATTTTAAGAAAGAAATAGTTTTTGCACACACACACACACACACACAGAGAGAGAGAGAGAGAGAGAGAGAGAGAGAGAGATGTTTTCAATAACACCGATATCATATAATGATGCAAAGAAACTAACACCGATGTTATAAATATATACAACCTCCATCCCTAAATTCCTCTTAAAGAATCAAACTATTGAAGAGGACATGTAGTCATTATATTTTATTTCAAATTTCAAACATTTTAACAAACACCCTTCGATTCTACTTTTTGAAATGTATCAATGAACACTTTACAAGGATAATATTGAATTGGACAACCTAAAAAGGAAAGAGGTCAAATACTTTGGGACGGACAAAAATGGAAAGATGGACAAAAAAAAAAAAGGATTTTGGGTTCCCGTATTGACCCAAATCACTACATCCAGGTAGTGACCTCAATTGTGTCCCTTTATAAACTGTATTTAGGTTCAGAACTGTTAAATTTCTGAAATGTTGAGTAGATCATTCATGTAAAAAATCAAATTAATTGTCTATTGGTAGACATATATTCGGATATCATTTATATGGATAACCAATGTCATGAGAATACACTTTGTAACACATATTTGTATCAATTGTGTGTCTATCAATCTCCGATGATCATAAGTTTTCCACCCATAATGTCCTTAACGTTTCTAGAAAAATTAAAGATTTCGATCCCAAATGAAGATTTAAGAGGGCCCACAATTTGAGATCACTATGGGGATGTAGTGACTTGACTCACGATGGAAACCCCAAGTCCTCAAAGAAATGGGACGGTGGGAGTATGTCATTTCTATGTACGATGGTGCAAAGCTACTATATAATGGATCTGTCTATTTCATACTCTCTCCGTCCTTTTTTAAATGTGTCATTTGGAAAACGTATATTTTTGTGAACGTTTACTTCCGAAGTAAGTTTTGTACTAAATTCAACCTGTAAATTAATGACTTTTTAATCTTATTTTTTAATTTTACGGGTGCTTCTTTTCTTTTCCTTTTTACCAGAGTGATCATTAAGTTTCAGGGGAGCATAGGAAGTTTTAATTGTTTGCCCGACTTTTTTTTTTCTTTTTTTGCCGAAATTGATTGCAAGTTGGAGCTGCATAAAATGGAACTACTTGTTAGGGTGTATAAGAAAACCAATATAACTTCTAAACCGATTCGATCCTGAATGAACCGTTCTATTTGGTTAGGTAATGAGGTTCATTGGTCTGGTTATGGCTCTGAAAAAATAAGAATCAGTAATTATGGTTTAGTCACTGGTTCTCAAAATGACAGATTTTTAAAATATTAAAAAAATAAAAAATTACGATTCAAACTTAATTTTTTTTAAAATGAAAAAAATAAGTCAAAAAGGCAGATTTTTAAACTTAGTTTTTCGTTTATTCCAAAAAAATTGAGAGTTGTAATCGTAGTTTTTTTTACTTTTTCAATTCTTTTTGCCGAGATGAACCAACAATACACAAAAATCTGACTTAAAATTAACAAACGCGGAAAAATTAAATAAGAACAAAAAAATCAAAGTGACTTATTAGGCCTAAATAAATCATAGAGAACTTTGTTGGGATGCCCAAATGTGGAAGAAAATGGCTGTTATATGCCATTAGCTCATTACCCCCACCTTCGCAACATGTGGACGAAAATGGCCGTTACGTGGCATTAACTGATTACCCCCACCTTCGCAACATGCACGAGAATTGCTTGAAGGCAATTGACAATTGTACTGAGGCCGGTAGAGAACTTTGTTGGGATGCCCTAATATGGGCGAAAATGGCTGTTACACGCCATTAACTCATTACCCCACCTTCGCAACATGCAGAAGAACTGGTTCCAGGCAATTGACAATTGTATTGAGGCCCCTTTAGGTTAAACCACTTTTTGACTTTTTTGCTTTTGGGGACTTTTAGGTAATATATTATGAAAAAACGATTTGCCTCGAAAAACGCAATAATTCAAAAAAATTCATTGGCAGAAACGAGGCCTGAAATTGCCATGTGTGTGTGTATTATTTTATGAAAAACTACTCGGATGAAACCTTTTCCGGTCATTTTCTTTTATGATTCCTCACGGGGGCCCTTAAAAACATGTTTTAAACACATTGAATGGCTCGGATCATCAAAATTCAATCGGAAAATGTGAGAATGAGAGGGATCCTTGATTAGAACTGGAATACACACACACACACACACACACACATATATATATATATATATATATATATATAGAGAGAGAGAGAGAGAGAGAGAGAGAGATCCTTGATTTTGTTTGAAGTTAGGGACCCCTCTCATTCTCACATTTTCCGATTGAATTTTGATGATCCGAGCCATTCAATGTGTTTAAAACATGTTTTTAAGGGCCACCGTGAGGAATCATAAAAAAAAATGACCTGGAAGGGCTTTATTCGAGCAGTTTTTCATACAAACCGTAGGATATATATTTTATAAAAAACTGCTCGGATGAAGCCCTTTCCGGACTTTTTTTTTTATGATTCCTCGCGGGCACCCTTAAAAACACATTCTAAGCACATTGGATGGTTCGGATCATCAAAATTCAATCGGAAAAGGTGAGGTTCTGACTTTAACAAATGTCAGGGATCCCTGACTAGAAGTTTATATATATATATATATATATATAATTCAAGTGAGGATCAAATTGAGATAGGATGTACTGATAATTGTTGTAAGAGAATTAGTGTAATCACAAAAGAATTACCAGAAAAAGATTTATTAATTGATTTAATTAATAAAATAGATGATTCTGAGTTAAAACAACAATATGTTAAAAAATTAGAAGTGGAACACACACACACACACATGGCAATTTTCAAGCCTTGTTTCTTCCAATGAATTTTTTGGAATTATTGTGTTTTCCGAGGCAATTTTATTGATTTAATTAATAAAATAGATTTATTCAAGCCTTGTTTCTTCCATTAATAATTGTGTACTTTGCCATCCCCTGAAAGGGGAAATTGTTCGTGTATGTTTAATCAAACAACAAAGCTTCACACACCAGAGGCTCTCAACTTTCATATCAGTTAACAAAATTAGTTCATGAAGTACTCTAAATTTTTTTCAATTCATTGGGGAATCATGCCGTTAATTTCCATTAGCTACAATCCCATTGCTGTCTTTCTCACAAGGAAACAGCGGAAAAAAGGCACAAAGAAACATAAAATGTCAGAAAGAGAAGGCTTTGTCTTCTTTTCTCTCTAAACTTGAAGTGCCAACTCCTCCTTCCTGCTCCCTGCACCATCCTACTCCAATGAGATGCCTGCCATTGCACATTATATTAGATAAAAACAAATCGTAGGAAAAAACAAATCTCAAACCCCATTCCCAACGTTAGTCTGTTAAAGAACCATACAAATGTAATTGAGTCAGTTTCCTCAAATTGAAGGCTAAGGTTGCTGGAACGTACCGGATTTTTGTCCGCCAATACCATTACATCCTGATATACCCGTAATACTAAAAAATTCTTGCCTATCGAAAAATAAAATACTAAAAAATTCTCACATGTATCTACTCCACATCCGGTACAACCAATACTTGACCGCTAGAACTGCTTTTAAGTACAAACAGTTTTGAAAACTTCAGGACTGATACGCCCAATTCTTGTTATGTATCGGTCCACACTCCAGCTACCTACCCTTACCGTTACACAGGCAGATACCTGTATTTAAAGCCTCCATTTCCTACCACAACTGTTGCTTTAGTGGGCCTACAATTCAACCACGTCATTTTGTTGTTTGTTACGTTTGTACGTCAGCATGCGTGTGTGTGTGTGTGTGTGTGTGTGTGTGTGTGTGTGAGAGAGAGAGAGAGAGAGAGAGAGAGAGAGAGCACCTTGCGGCTGACAAACAGGAAGGTCTTCAAAGAGAGAGAGAGACATCTCCTTTTGAGCATACCCAATGTCAAACAAAATCAAACCCGAAGACTGGTCATAGACGATTTCTCCTGTTGATTTGTTTTGTCACCTCGCTTCGTTTGTCCTTAACCGGTAACCAAAGAAACAGCTCTTGTTGAGACATTCCCACAACCCCAGTAAGCCCAACCCAGCTAAGGTTAGCCATAACCACGTTGTCGAAAAACACCCGGGTCTCGAACATGGCCTTACAGGGTCGGTCCATGTACACTGTGAGCCGGTCGTTTTGATCTAAATCGTACGATTTAACGTTGTTCAGGAAGAGCCCGGCAGGGAGGCCTTGGCTTTTCAGGAGGTCGTGGATGGAGAATATTCCATGAGGGAGAGGAGAGGAGAGAGAGTAAGAGGAGGAAAGTGTGGAGACTGGAGAATTGGATGGTTTGATATAGTCTCTGTGGGTGGGTGTTTTTTGTGTGGAAAGAGGCGGCCAGGAGTGACTGAGTGAGTATAAATGGGGAGTGGGGAGGTTTTGAAGGGGGTTTATTGGTGTGAAGAGTGGGGGCCACACAGGTGAGAGTCGTGAGACCGGCATTCTCCATCCACAACCTTCTCAGAAGCCAAGGCCTCCCCGCCGGGCTCTTCCCGAAAAACGTTAAAATCGTACGATTTTGATCAAAACGACCGGCTCACCGTGTACATGGACCGACCCTGTACGGCCATGTTCGAGACCCGGGTGTTTTTCGACAGCGTGGTTATGGTTAACCTTAGCTGGGTGGGCTGACTGGGAGAAAATTTTGGGTGCAAATAGGGTATGGGTGACGTGGTACCCCCTCGGCGCATCCGAGCCGTCCAAAAATGCATCGGAGCCGTCCAAAAATTTTCTCCTTCGCTTACTGGGGTTGTGGGAATGGCGAGGTTTTTTAGGGAGTGGGGATGTTTTTGTGGGGGGTTTACGTGTGAAGTGTAGGGGCTGCACAGGTCAGACAAGGCAGTGAGATCCTCTGTGCCGCCGAAAAACCCCTATGTCTCTGTGTGGAGTGGTTTTTGTGTCATTGGATCTCCTCTGTGCCCAAAAACCCCTGTGTCTCTGTGCCGAGTGGTTTTCATGTCATTGGATCACACATAAATTTTAAAACATAAGAAAAACCCACAATCCAACTGCCCAGAACTCCTCGGCACAGAGGCCAAAGGTTTTTCGGCACAAAGGATCGCGCGCCCAAACACAGTTGGATCCTCTGTGCCGAAAAACCTTTTGCCTCTGTGTCGAGTGGTTTTCCAGTTGTGGATCACACGTAAATTTTAATACATAAAAAAAAAACTCACAATCGATCCAATGGCCCTAAGATTTCTGACTAGTATGTCGCATGGATATCACATTTTTACGAATTAGAAATTATCTCGATTGACATTAATTTTGTTTTGAGGTGACTTCAATTATATTTGAGGTACTATTGAAGGAGATGGTGTTAATTTTCCATGACTTTAAAGATTTCTGAATTGTATGTTTTGATGGTTAAAAAAAATAAAATAAAAATTATTTTTCTGACAATTTGGTTGACACAATTATTCCTAACTCCATTTGGGAAAAGAACTAATAAATGGAGGTAAATAGAAGCAAACTAAAAAAGAAAAATAATGAAAGATACCTTCGATTACTGGAACAAATGTCGGCCCATCTGTTTTGTTGGGCCCGGAGTGCCCCCATGGATTTAGTTACACAATGCCACTTCCTGCAATCGCTCTAACAATAGACTTGCGGGTGCGATGTCGAATGCCATAAAATATTTAATTGAAACCCTTCCTACCACCAATTGGTTTTAGGAGAGAGATGTTGGAAAAGCAGTCCGAGATGCTTCCCAGCCACTGACAGCCATGAGCTTTGGATCTCGACATTGCACAACCATCCACCAACGATCATTTCTTAAACCATTAGCGACCACAGCCACCAACCACTAGCAATAAATCGATCGGAGCACTAAAGGAAATAACAAATGGAGATGGAGCAACGACGGGAAAACTTGTGACTGGAGATTAGGATAAAGAAAATGAGGAAAGTGGGTGGAGGGAGAGAGAAGCACCCAGATCTGGAAACTTGGTAAAAATAGAACAAAAAAAAAAATGGATCCTCCCCTTTAGCTGCCGCAAGGGTGGTGAAACCCTATGGGGTATGAGGAAGAAGGTAAAGCGGCGCTAGGGTTTTGAAGTTGAATAAAGAGATAGTCTTTGTTCAGAGAGAGAGAGAGAGGTTTTTTATTTGATGGTCTTTCTGCTCTTTCATTTGAGCAAGCTATAATTTATAACACCGATATCGTACAGTGACGCAAAGAAACTAACACTGATGATATACATAATCTTCGCCACTAAATCTTGGTTCCTCTTTGGGAATCCAACTATTGATTCGAGGACATGTAATCATTACATTTTTATTTCAAATTTCAACCACTTTTTCCAACAAATACCCTTCGATTCTACTTTTTGAAATGTATCCATGAAAACTTTACAAGGATAGTATTGAATTGGACAACCTAAAATGCAAAAAGGTCATTTATTTAATTTGGGACAGACCAAAATGGAAAGATTGACCAAAATAATAATTTAGGGTACTCCTAGTGACCCAAATCACCACATCTCCGTAGTGACCTCAATTGTGGCCCTTTATAAACTGTATTTAGGATCGGAACCGTATAATTTTCTGAAATGTTGAGTAGATCATTCTTGTAAAAAATCAAATTAATTGGATATTGATAGACATATATTCGGATACCATTTATATGGCTGGCCAATATCATTTGGAGAATATATTCTGTAAGATAAATTTGTTTCAATTGTGTGTCTACCAATATCCGATGATTATAAGTTTATGTACCCATAATGTGCTCAACATTTAAAAAAAAAATGAACGGTTCCGATCCCAAATGATCAAAATTTAAGAGGGCCCACAATTGAGATCACTATAGGGATATAGTGACTTGGCTCACTACAGAAACCCCAAGTCCTCAAAAAAATGGGACGAAGGGAGTATGTCATTTCGATATACGATAGTGCAACTGCTATATAATAGACCTATCTATTTAGTACTCGCTAGATCCCTTTTTAAATGTCCCATTAGGTAAACATGTGTTTTTGTGGAAGTTCAAAAATTAATATAGTTCCGCAGTATGTTTTAATTTTTTTGCACCAAATTAAAGTACTCAATGAGAACTTCAATTTGGTATAAAATAAATTAAAAAATTATATAGAGAAACATATTTTTTAAAGGTTTGAAATTGCATGTATTCCTATACTAGACATTTAAAAAGGGATATAGGTAGTACTATTTCTTCTCCCAGAATTAATGACAAAGGTCAATTTGGTCAGTTTGCTTTACCAAATGAGAGCATCCTTATCAGGAGACTAAAAAAAAATACCAAATTTAACCACAAAAACACCTTTTACAAATTAGCAAGTCACTTTTCAAAAAACTCACAAAATCAGACTCTCTATTTTAACTTTACTCTTATTTTTCTATTCAATAATGACAGCAACCACACTGGATTATTTTTCCAAGAGCCTTTTTCCTATATTTTCAATTCAATAGTCAGACACTTTTTCGTCCTTACCCCACCTGTCTTTTTTTTGAAAAGCAGAAAATTTTATTAATCTCTGAAGATACAAAGATTAAAAGGGAAGAAGTAAAAACGGCATCACAAACTAGGGGAGCAACGACCCACAAGGAGATCATAGCCACTTCAGACCCAAAAGAGGAGCTAGCAAGATGCCAACAGGAAAAATAATAAACACATCAAGACAGGCCTTGATGATGCAAAAACAGAGAAAGAAAAAGAAAATAGAAGAGCAGAGATTACAAAGATTGCACAATGCTCTTTAGTCTGAAGATGAAGTCGTCCAGTGTGAAGATGTTTCCACCAATTTTGGGTTTTGCCCAAAGGGCCACTCTGATTTTGATGAGCTCTGACACTTCTGCCCAATCTGGAGTAGATCCCTCAAAAATCAAGGCATTCCTCTTATTCCAAATTGTCCACAATAGAGCCATAGGTAGCAGATCCCAAACTAGTTTCTTATCTTTCTTCAGATTGTTGTTATTCCACCATAACAAGAGGTTAAGAACAGAACTAGGGGGGCTGGCCCATTGAATCCCCCACCAAGATAGGATGTTTGACCACACCTGCCAAACTGGTTGGCAAAAGAGAAGCAGATGATCCAAAGTTTCCAGATGAGATGAGCAAAATTTGCAAACAGCTTGGACCTCATTATTTAACAGGCCAATTTTCAGGAGGTAGTCAAGAGTTTTTATCCTGCCCAGATGAACTAGCTAAACAAAACATTGAACTCTGTACGGTGCAACATTATTCCATATAAGATCAAAAGCTGAGTTAGGAGGGGGGGGGGGGTTTGAGGTTTGGCCGACTCATATAGAGATTTGACACTGAAGGAGTTTGAAGAATTACCTTCCCAAGTGAGCTTGTCAATCATTCCAGTTGTGACTGAAATTACTGAGCCATCTAAGATAGAGAGAAGTTCCATCCACCTTTCATTTTCCCAATCAAAAAGCCTTCTTCTGAATTGAAATTCCCATTGATGAATCTGAGATCTTCTTTCCAGAGCATCACTGAGTAGTTCCTGTTGATTGCAAACAATTCTGAAAATTGATGGGAAGGCTTCAGCAAAGCTCTGGTTGCCCATCCAAGGATCCAACCAAAAGAGTATTTGTTTCCTATCACCCACACTGAATTTAATCTTACTGTGAAACAAAGAAGACATGATTGGGTTTCTCTCTTTTATTTGAACAATATCTTTCCAAGTATTGGATACTTTCCTGGAGATCTCAGAGTTTGGGAACCAGTTGCTTCCATTTTTGTAGTATTTTGCTTTGATAACTTTTCTCCATAGGGCTTCCTTTTCCATGCCATATCTCCACCACCACTTCATTAAAAGAGCATCATTCATGGAGCTAATATCTCTGATACCAAGTCCACCAGCTTTTGATCCTTTAGTGATATTAGTCCATTGATGAGCCCCTAATATTGTATATATCCGGGCTCATCTAGCTCATTTAGATCACACACACACGCGTTTTAGCGCTTGATATGATTGATATTGCGCGAAGCGTGTTTTTGTAGTTTCAGGTTTTAAATCATGGAATAAAGCACATTTGAAGCGTTTCGGGATGCCTCCCGACTATCCGAGGGCCATGAGGCCCACGGTGTTCCACCACCGAGCCTTAAGAGCCTAGACACGAAGATTTGGCTAAGGCTCGGGAAGATAAAGAGAACACAAGATCAAGCCGAAAAGCTTAAGCCGAGTCCAAGGCTTACAAAGACTCCCGGTGGAATCCGAAAGTACCCAAGTGTCCACGAACCCAAGTGCTACCCTTCCCGAGGCTCGCACAATGTTTGAAAGTGTTTTGGAAGAGGTTGGTAGCACACAAGATCAAGGGGTGACAATCAAAGAGGAGGCAACCTTAAAGGCCCAAGTATTGATACAAGTATTGATACCAGTATTGATAGCTATCAATACCTTTTGTGCACAAGCTGAACAGACAAGTGTGTATCGATACAGGTTCAACAAGGTATCGATACACACTCCTTCCGGAGAATTTTGTAATAGTTGT